>VVHJ01009758.1:9611-24350 GCA_015107715.1 Tylochromis polylepis | reverse complement strand
GTGAGCATCTTTTATGTATTTAGCTTTTTTTTTTTTTTTAATTTTCATTATATTTTCAAAATATTTTGATGCATTTCAGATCATTACCCTAACTAACAAAAAGAAAGTGATTATGATAAAAAGTTTAATCCCCCATGGTCAGTACTTTGTAAGCAGCAAAGCATCTTATCATGCTTGTTTGTTGGATTTTCACCCTTTCTTTGCAAACGTCTTTCAGTTTTGTCAGATCTTTGTTCTGTCCTGCACAGCTTCTTTAAACTCAATCAACTGTTGAAGATGTTTAGCTCAGGAAATTTCAAGAACCACTTACAAATCTTTAGTGTTTGTCTCTCAGTAGTCATTGTTGAATTTTGAGGTGTTTTTCAGATTGTTAGAATTTTGTTAAACACCTCATCTTTTTTTATCTTGAGCTTTTTTTTTTTTTGCAGACACTGCAGTGCAGAATTCGTGGTGCATAATTGAACCCATTCTTCCCTCTATCTTGTGCCAATGTCTGTAACACAAGCCATCCACCCATATGCTTAACAGTTAAAGAGATCATTAGGTTTATTTAGATGTTCATTTGAAAACTTCTGATTTTTTTTAATTATCTTACACGAAGGTCATGCTTGTACAAGTAGATTAAAGCACAGTCTGCTCAATTTTCCTGAAGTTCGTTTGTTTTCAGCACAGCGTTTTGATTCTAGCAATTCTACGAGTAGATCTCTTAAAAAGTTTTCGTTTTCCAGACATAACTTTGCGATCCCTCCTTTCTTGTTAAGTACAATAAATTGGTTCCATTAATTCCAGCTCCAGCTGAGTAAATACCTTCTTAAAGCCATGTCCTGAATTGTGGGCATGCAATTTTTATTAATCTTCAAAAGACAAGGCTCTTACTTAGTAGAGGATCCCATAGCTGATTATTGCAGGAATAATATTTTAGGAGTCAGAATATGTATCAAGTCTTGAAATGTGCATTTTCCGAGTTTCCAGAACAGTAACTATGAACAAGCCAAAGTACAGACAAGCTAGTTACCTTCAGGTTTTCTGAGAGCACAAAGCATTTGGAATACTTACATTGCACAAAAACTCCAGTCCGGCTGAAAAGGTTTCAGAAACAAAAAAACCCCAAACAAATCAACAAATCAACTTTTCACCAGGGGTGCTCAAAAATTTGGATGCCAGTGTACCTGATGGCTGATTTTGGTCTTCTCTTATTTTAAACCTACAGACAAAGCTTCTTCGTTACCCCACGAGCAGAGAAAAGTTCATGCAGAAAAGGTAACTTTTTTTTTTCTTTAGTGTTTTAATTTAACCCTCAATTAGCTCAATACATGAACTACTGACACAAAATTTGCTTTCTAGGTGGCAAAAGCATTTTGGATGGCCATTGGTGGCGATGAAGATGAGATAGATGGGTTATCATCAGGAGAGGAAAGCTAAAAGTAGCTGGCTGTAACTTGGTCTCCTTTCACCTGATCCTCCTGTTTTTCTTGGGGCTTCCACAAGATTCAGCATCCCGTGACATCCTGCTTGTACTTGGAAAGTGGAGATGCTTACAGATGGCACTGTAGGCATTGGTATATTTAGAAACTGTGGATTCTTAACATGAAATGATGTATTGAAAAAAACAGATGGGATTTCCTGATTGCAAGAGAAGCAAATGAGTGGTCCTGATCCTCAGTCTACTCCCCTGGGTTCCTCACTATGCTTTAGCCCTAAGTGAACCTCAGCACGTGATGGTGTTGATGGTGGGGAAAAACATGAAATTAATGTATGTGGTTTGTGTTTTTGTTATTAGGTACATTGATATATATATTTTAAAGGTAAATAAATGTGCCTTATCCTAAAAAGACATAATGCACACTGGAATAAATTAACACAAAATCTTGTGATTTTAATATTTAGTGAGTATGGCTTATTTGTTGTGTACACCCACATTACATAGGTTTACAGTGTCTATTCAACTAAAATAAAAGGATATACATGTGTTCAGCATTGCGAGTAACTGCAGTAAATAAGGAATAATTTAGATGTAGTGCATTGGGGGTGTTTATAATATTTTATCAAGCCTTAATGAGGAGAGAAACGCATTAAAAATATGCTATACCATACATACATACCATGCTGTTTAGCAAAAGAGTGTCTTGTCACCTCTAAAGGTTTTCTGATGATATCATTTATTACAGGACGCTTTATGTATAGCAATTTCAAATTTTAGTCACGGTGCATAATAACGTTTCAAAAAGCAACTTTACTCATCAGTGTAGGGTCACGTATGAGAGGCAGAGTATACCCCAGACACAAAACTGACACAAGACAACAGTTCACAAAAAGGGTCAATTTAGAATCAGTTAGCATGGCTTTGGGAGGAAGGTGGTACAAGGAATGCACCAGCTGCTGTGAGGCAACACTGTTCTTTTTACATTTATAATTCCTTTTACAGAGAGGCACCCCTTCTTTTCGGTTTTGCAATTTATTAAAATTTCACAGATTTGAGAACAAATATTAGTCTACATAAAAAAACAAAAACAAAAACAAAACATAAGACTCGGATCATAAAACCACTAAAAGAATATCAAGGAACTCAAGTACCAATACAGACCTACCGCATACTTAATGCACTGTGTAGTACAGCATTTCCATTCAGCACCATGTAACTCCTTTAAACAGATTACATGGTGACTCAGTCTTATGTACTTTGAGTGAGTGCCGGATTAACATGGTGACGTCTTACACAACGACCAAGGACAGTGAGCATATTACACATGCCTTATATTGTAATGTACATGTAATATACAGTATTTAGTGGACAAGCAAATTACCACAACTGTTAAAGCGACACAATAAACTTGAAATGCATCATTTACCCATAAGGAGCATAGTGTACCATATGTTAACAATTGATAATACATAAGAAGACCTGCATTGTTGTTTTCACTCCACACTGCCAACAACAGATGAACACAACCTTGGTCACTGTACACTTCATACTTCAAGTCACATGGTGTACAGATTCAGTCAGTCTACTATAATCACTCATCGAGCCTGTTATCAAATAATACGAATGGCTGGTACAGTATTCCTGTGCCACACTTCAGAACCAACTCATCTGAAAAGCTCATCCAAGTAGTCTTATTGTGAATCCACCCATGCCAGAATTCACTTGGATCCACCCTTTCAAGCAATGGATGACTAGCAGATTACACAAGCTATAAATATTTATGTACAATCATATTTAGGCAATAAGAAAAATATATTCTCATGCAGGACAATATGCAAAAATAACTTAGAAAATGTCTCTTTCATTGAGCAAAATACTTTTAATACAAGGGCTCTATATCAGAAACAATGATGCTGTTTTTTTTTAAACTAGACAAAACACCAATTCACTGATCAGATAATTGGTTTCTTTATTGATCATAAATCAATAGGAAAGTACCTTCTACTTAAAATATTAATGAAATATATTCTGTCACTATAAATAACATTTCTCATGTTAATTTATGGTTTGTTTAATAAATAAGCTTCCCAATTCAGTGATTGCTGGGACACTAAAGGCTTATTCATAATATTGATTAATTCATAGAATCAAAAATGTTTTAAAACATGTCGATGGCCAAGTTGAAACTGCATATCTTCCAACTTGGAAAACAAACATTTCAGTCTCCTTTGTGAAATGTAAAGTTACTTAACAGGAAGGGTGGACATAATATGTAAAAGAATAATCAGGAAGATGCATTTCTGTCTTCTGAAAATAATAAAAACCAAAGAAATGTCCTAAAATGATCATGAAATTGAGACACTAAATGACACTAAAGACAGTGCTGTACATGTGATGAGAAATGTCAAACACAGCAGGAGAAATGCTGTTTCTGTGGATTGATTCCTATGGGGCTTTGGGGTGTGGATGGGAAGGAGGGCTACTCCTAGGACACACTAGAGCAGTGGATGCTGGGAGAGCCCATCTGTGTGAGGACCTTGTCCAACCACTGGAGGGGACCGTTAAGATGTAGCTCTATCCAGCAGGGGGTGCTGGTCACTGTCTGACGTCTGCAGAACACAAAGCAGGAAAGAACATATTTCTATCATTGCTGAAGGTTTTCTTCTATACTATATTATAACAGTCATTGTCTTATAGCTTATACAGTCCATATGTTTGGAAGAATTTTCCGAACAGTGACGTCAGCTCTGGGCTATTTCTGAAGCCATTCAAGTATCTCCAAGGATGTTTTTCTCCAAGGTGTTTGGTGCCAGAAATACAACACGCACCATTCATAATCCAGTGGGAATCCCCCTTCCAGAGGCAGTCAGAAATATGTCCACACCCCACTTCATACCCCCCCTCACAACTGCATGCCTGCTGCATTCTTCCTCCTCTCTTACTGACTGACTCACAGTTACACCCTCCCCCATCACCTTCTTTTCCCATTAAAAGTCAGCTTCAGTCAACAACCCAAAGTCTTTTTTTTCTTCTTCTTTTATTCCTCATTTCTCCAATTATGATCGAAGATATGTTTAACAACCTCTTTAGAATAATGTGCATACATTTGTGTAATAAGTTCTACAACAGATTCAATTGTCTGCATGTTTCCCAAACAGAGGGAAACTTACAAATTCTTTTCTTCCAATGTTTTACTGCCTAATAAACAAAATGTTGACTCACTGAACCTCAATTTGACTGTATATGCAGTGTACACTTTAAGTTTCCACATCACGTTTAGGAAAAAAAATGCACTGCGGAGACTTGAAAAACAAGAGTAACACGAACCACTCACTAGCTGGGTCAGTTAAATGTTAACTTGTCTTCTGACCTCTAAGCAGGCCATCTACCAGCCAAAATATTTAGTACACTGACATTTATTAACTACCTGTAAATGACCTAACCAGAAAATGACATATATTTTAATCACCACACAACCTCTACAATTTCCGAACACCATATTACACATTTACACCACTACAACATGACACCCGTCCTTCTCACATATTATTTTACTGTCAGTCAAATAATAAGCAAACTTAACAATCTCTTATGCTTTGTAAGTTATTTGAAAAAAAAAAAAAATTATATATATATATATACACACACACACACACACACACACACTCACGTACCTGTACTCAGCTCCCCAACCCTTAACAAAACTCATCCGAATAGTACACATCCTGGTGAGTTGGTAGACGGCCTCAAATCCCTGGTTGACTGACTGAGAGAGCAACGCAGCAAACTCCTGGTTGTTGAAGATCTTCAGGTTGCAGCCTAGCAACAAAATATTTATTATCAGGTTTACTGGCACAGAGAATAAAAGAGATGTCAATGGCAGAAGAACACAGTTATACCCAGTCATACTCTGGTCATATTGCTTCTAATGAGTTTATGTTTGTATGCATGTTGTGCTGACCTGGAGGTATTTTGCACACAGTGGCAGGATGCCAGCCATAGCGCTGGTTGCAGTTAGGACTTTGGACAAAGATGGCGCTATCACTGAGACATTCTGCAAACACCTCACCCCCGATGTAGTATAACCTCACACCCCGACCTGGAAAAAGAGGAGGGAAAAAAAAGCTAGCTCAGCATAAAACAACCTTCACATATAATCAGCACAAATTTATGCTGTCCCTTCGAAATACAGTTAATACCTATGTGTCTGCGTGTGAGCTCTACTCCCGAGTTGCGGTTGACGTTTGACAGTAAGCCCAGACAGAAGCGTTCGGAGTTGGAGGGGTCTGTGAATCCATCTACTGTAAGGGAGGGCTGGGAAGCATGGAACGTCTCTCCAACACGCTGGTTCAGCTCATAATAGGAGATGGAGCACCAGAAGGCAGATTCACAGTATGTCACAGGTTGAAAGTCTGGTAAGACACAGAGACATCTACAGGTTTAATCTAGTTCCATGATGAAAGAATTAAATAGTTGAACAGCTTTGTCATCAAATCGACACTGAATGTGCAAAGTCCTGTCAAGGTTTCCTGTGGTTCATCTCAAAAAGCTCTTTCCCATGACCTTCATAACCTCAGCCAGACATGAAATACCTTTTTTAAAAAACAAAACAAAACAAGGACCTCATAGTTTGTCTCCACACAGAATAACCCGCCAAGCAGACATTTACTTCATTATCTTAAAGCTGTGTGTAGCTGGTTTTTCCACACATAAGAACAGACCAAACACAAAGACTCCATTCATACCATACTTACTCTGTTACTGCTCTGAAGCCAAGCCAGACACGGTCCACTCACTCAAGTGTGTGCATACATTGCTCATCAGTCTCATAAACAGACATTCAAATACACTAACCCCCACAAAATAAATAAATAACATAATTTTTTCCATAAATAAATAAATAAACAAACAAACAAAATCAAAAATCACTTAACAGCTAATTTGCACCTTCTTAACAACTGTATTTATGTATTTTGTATACATGTTTTTTTAATACATCTTGTAGTTAATTTTTTGGACACTTTAAAGTTAGGTGTTTAGCCACTTTGAGTGAGAGCTAATCCTAAAAAGCAAGTGCAGCCACTAGCTGATTGCTAGGCTTCACCTCTTCTAATTTAAGTTACTGAAATACACCTTTTGACTGTGTTTGTGGTGTGTGTAGCTTTTGAAACATGACAATGGAACTGTTTGACAGATAAAGTGGTGGTGGTGGTACAGACTGTCCACGAAGTTTGTTCTTCAGTTGTGGTGACTGGAATTGTATTACAACCATACAGTTTATGGAAGCATCCTGTTAGCCACATTTGTTGGTGTTAGTGGATAACTTAGCTCTACAGCCATCTAAATATGGTCACTTCTGACCAAAAAAAAAAAAAATGCCATGTGTGTTAGCCAACTGAGCCACCAGGATCCCAGCCGCAGCAGCCACTTACATCCATTAACGGAGCAGCTAATTGAGCATAACTACATACCGCTGATGCAAATGCTTCTTTACCATTATAAATTAATAATCTGCAGTTCAGCTGTACATGATGATAGTGACTATCAGCCAGGGTCTTTTGGTGTTTATTTAGGTATTAAAGACTGAGCACAAGCATGTGTACAGTAGAGTTGTGGCAGGTTTTCATACAACAGCGAACTATAACTGACCATTTCAGACTTTATAAAGTCATTATACGTCTGTGTCCTCTTTTTTTCATGTGGAGTGATTGCCCTCTTGAAATAAATACAATAAGTGTTCATTTTACATTTAGAGGTTGGGATCAGATTAAAAATATTGAAATATGACCAATTACACTAACCAAATAAAGGAAATCAGAAAAGAGTAGTTACCTTGTAGAAGGTCACTTAGTGTTTGAAAAAATTCAGTTTTCATGTGAATTAATGGGAAAAAAAGCAAGACTAATTAAATTATTGGCATCCATGCTAGTTAAGGAACTTTGACCATTTTAGCAGTTTGAAAACTAAGTGGATCTTTTGCCAACTTCTCATCTCTACTATTCCAAATATGGCCAAACATATGGAGGAAAAAAAGTTAAATCCATTGTGCTACTCAAATTTGAATCAAGCAACACACCTTAAAATCATTATGATAGCTTTCACCATTCAATTTGTTTTATAGGCTCTCTTGCATGACACTCTCTTGACGCACACTTTAGTCATGACAGGCTCTAGCACATGAATTAAGTGCAAATATTCTATTACAGCACTTGTAATTTCAATGATATCATTATCTACAGGTTTGACTTTGGTCATAACTGGAGAAACATTTATGAAGTTTCTTTATAAATATGTTATTATCAATTTTTTCCCCCCACTCACCATTTGGCAGTTTCTTTTTGTTACACATACATATATCTTTGAGGGTGTAATAACCTTTTTCCTAATAAGCAAAAACTTCAAATCCAGATTAAACACTGGATTTTAAACGAATGGCTGATATTTCTATTGGTGCACATAACTTAAAATATGTCCAGGAGCTAAAGCTGAGTAAACTTGACTGACTGATGTCACTTACCAGGATTATTGTTTGCAGGGGACACAGGATTGGGTGACAGGCTAGGTGAACCTGAAACAGAGTGGTAATAGAAGGTGGGTTCATGACCATTATAAGCTGTAATTAGAGTAGTATAAGATTCAGGTGTGTGTACATTCAGGTGACTCACTTGTGTCCATGCTGTGGTTAAGCTGGTGATCATTTGTCTCACCATCCTCACTCAGGTACCCTGGTGGGGGAGTTTCTGTAACACATGGGTTAAGCACACACTGTTGTTCTTTCGTGTGCTTAAACTGCTTCTATGATACAACATATTTTAATATAAAAACTGCACTCAGGAACAACATTTTTGGGGCACGAGCCACAAACTAAATCATCCCTGAGAAAAATAATTTAGAGACCGAGTCAAGAATGAATGGGACATGTTTTTTTTTGGTTTTTTTCCCCTCACCAGGAATATAGTTGTTCTGGGGCTCAATGCCAGCAGGAAAATTGGTGTTTTCAGGGATGGATGGGCTGTAGTCATCCAGTGGTGGGAACTCAGCAGGGATGTCTGTATGTCGTGGCACTAGGACGGGAGGCAAAACTGGAGACAGTGGATCAGAGCAGTTCTGTACCCAGTTTGGAGAAAGCTTTAATTTAACTACAATCATGTGGAACACATAGCAATTAAGAACACTCACTTGGTGTCTCCACCCTCTGGTAGTGATAGGGGTTGACACATACTTCATCTTTCTTGGTGTGAAAGGCAAATTCACAGTGGTCGGCAGCTCTGAGTTCATGGTGGGACTGCAGATCTGGCCAGCGCCACAAGCGGCAGTAGATCACATGAGGAAGACCTTTTCTGTGGGAAACCTGCAGACGTCCATCCAAAGACCTGAAAGACATCACGGCCGAAATATAAAACATTCAGATTAAATTTAGTCACTCTGTGCTGCTTTACCCTCAATTGTTACTCTGAAATATTTTTCATCTTCAACACAGCTCACCAAATATGTCCAAGAACAAAACACGGCACTGATTCAGCTGACATCTGGGTTAATAATATCAGAATGTAAATTGTCTATTTTTACATTATGAAGTGGAAAAGGCCAACCATGAAGCAGTTTTCATTAAAATTAATAATAGTATTTATGTACTTTTGTAGTGTAAACCTATATATAGCCTAATGTAACTGAAATTTAAAAAAAAAAAATGTAAAGGAAGGATTGTATTGGCCTCTCAGTGTGGGGTAACTTTTTGGTAACTTAACAATATTTCAGTTTATTGTGAAGCTGTGCAACAAGAAAAGTGGTTTCATCCTTAGGCCAAGTTTTAGGTGCATAAATGTAGATACATAAATACATTTTTTATGCATTAAGTTCTTAAAATGAACAGGAAATTAATTTTGTTTTTGTACCAACATGGTTATTATCACCCCGTCATGCTTAATTTATGAGTTTTTTGACCCAACGTAGACTCCTAGTGACCTAAGTGCCAATCACACTGCTTCCTGTCTGCACTCACTGCTGATTGGAGTGATGCCCAATCCAGCACACAAAGTTGATCAGTGAATCTACTTGGACGTTGCCCTTTTTAAGCCCAGCGTGTATGTTCATTTGCACTGTGATTTAATGTGACCCACCAACTTTCTGTGTCTCTTGAACATTGATTTAGTTGTTGATGTTGCAAGAAGACACTAAGAAGACATATGTGTCTTTAAGGTACTCTTTACTACCTGGGATAACAGACACTAATAACACAGTGTCTGTTATTACATTTTAGACACGTAATAACAGATACTCTGCTCACATTGTGCACGCATTACTTGTTCTTTTGTTATTCACATTATGGGAAAAGGTGGTATTTTCTTTATAGCTTGTTAAATGTGTTAGCTTAGCTTTGGGGTTGTTCATTTGGCAACACTCACATGACCTACTGTCCCTCCAGCTCAACCCTCTTGAATCACAACACAATGCCATTTTGTGGTTCATACATGTTATTTTGAACAATAAATATCCTTCCCAAAACCAACAATGTCTGGTTCTATGCTGCTTCTCTCCACCCTACCTGAACTGAGACATAACACTAATAAATAACAGCTCCAATTCTGACAAGGTTTTTTTCTCTTCTTCTTTTTTAAAGCCACCTGGTGAGAGACAGGCATCTTCGAGAAACTGCCACAATGTATTCAGTCTGTTCATGTAATTCCAGACCCACTCCATGTTAAGACCAGAGCTCCTTGAAAGCAACACCATCTGCAGGACACATTCTGCAAGACTGTTTTCGTAATAGCTATACAAGAGTCCCAAAAATGTCCTCTATTTTAATGAGGACTGTAGATTCTTGCCATTTTTGTAGCTTCATGTAGAGACACTCAGTGAGACTGACACACAAGGACCCTGTGAGGCCCAGTTAGCAATACAATACCTAAAAAAGTGGTGTTATCTTTCAGGCAGACAAAACAGACCACAGCATTGTAATGGTTTCGTATAATGACAATATCCACATTTAAATCTGTTCTCTATAAGCCTTGTTTTCACTATGCAATTTTGTCTCACAATGGGGACAAAATCTTCAAGGAAAATGTGCAACCAGAGCAGAGGACAGCACTTCTGGTTTTGCCAGTAGCTAAAATGACAACAACTGGAAGAACTGTGGAAAGGCTAAAATGAAAAAAAGAGCCCCATTGTTGAAGATCGCAAATAAAGCAAAGAGTGACAAAATCACATTTTAAAATGAGTGAAAACAAGGTCCAGTTGCCAGTATTGTTACTATAATCAGTAAGTAACAGAGCCTACCTTTTTATTAGCCTGATACAATTGGGTATTTAAAAAATAGGAAGAAATCCAGTCCTCCTTATGATGACCTCCAGCATTATTTGCTGGGTCAGCTTAGGTCAGCATTTGCATGCCTCAGCTGAGAGGCTGGCCTGGGCTAGTTTCTGTCTCCCTGGTTTGCCACTCTGACATGATGACCACTGTCACACAGCCAGTTGAGGCAACCTTCCTGCTCAGCTGAACAGACAACAACAGTACATCTATCAGCCAGGAAGTTAGAGCATCACACTACCAACTAAATAACACCTCTTACCAAATGAAAACCCCAAGTGGAAGACAAACCACTTTCTGTCAAAGACTACAGCTCCAGAAGCAACCACAACCAGCTGATTATACTACATAAATAAATGCAAATGCAGCGCAAAGTGCCTGCATCTGCAGAAACGCATTAAAAAAATGTTAACAACGTTTGTCTTTGTTAAAGGACATCTGGTGGCCTACTAGTTAAGACACATTATATGGACCTAGGATTTCAGTATCACCAGCTGCTCAGTTTTTATTTACATCTGTTCATTTTAACCAAAACGCAAGTCCCTTCTTTGCATTTATGCAGTTTTATATAACGATGCACCAATATGGAACTTGAGGGTCAATCATTCAAAATGGTCCTATGGCCAATATAGTGTAATAAACAAGAATATTAATCTAACAAATGCAAGAATATGAACAGACATACTTTAATTGTTGTCTATGTCTGGTTTTATAAGATATCCTTTATCAATGTCGGATTTCACACCATTTTAAATAATCCAGATTGTTTCTGGCTTAAAACTGGCCTTTTGGAGTGATTATGCTCGTAAGCATGGCTGGGCCACATACAGTTATGGTAACCCAGGTGTTTTGCCTTATTTAATGGATGTTTTTGCAATTTCCTCTTATTTCTGGTCATTTGATAAAGAGAAATGTATTTTATTTTTGAGTGAATGGTATCAAGGTTAAAATTATGTATTAGAATCCTTTCATAATTGGCCAAAATGTTTTTGGATGATGCCAAAAACATTTTTTTATGCGTTAACAAAACTCTATCAATTGTAACTGAATTATTTTAACAATGGCATCAATTAAATGCTTACCTAAGGGTAAGAAATACAATCTATTACCAATATATTTGAAATCTACATTAAACAAGGGAGGTTTACATTATAATACTAATGAACTTAACTTTTTTGACATGACTGGTTAAAAAGGCAAACCTTTGCAGTAAGCTCATACTTTTTACTGCTTACTGTGGGTGGTGTAAAATCAGTCATGGATGCCAGAAAATTGTGGTGCCCTTAGTTTCACAGTTTTGACATTTTGGTACATAATAATTTCCTGCTGCTTAAGTTCATTCTAGGTGCAAGCACTTCAGGCAAGCACTTGACCACTCTAAATGCTCACAACCCCTTTCTCTCCACGCCACATTAGAGGAGGTGATGAAAGTACAGCACGATGCAGGCTGGCTGCAATACAGAATCACTGAGTCACTCTATCCCCAACAGATAGCAACACAGCTGTTATTCTGTAAAGTCTACTGTCTATGAACCCACTGACAATTTGAACCACAATCCAAACAGTGGCCCACGCCCTCCCTAGAGCCCAGAGCACATTCCCAACAACTGAGAAAAAGGTTTAATGTAGGTTACCACCCATGCTTTGACTTCCACACTTACTGTGATGGGAGACTCCCAGTTTTGTTAGCAATCAGGCCTACAAGTTGCCTTTTAGGGCTTGGAAAAAATTTCTGGAGGCTTGTTAACACTCAAAAGAAGGTCACTGAATCTCCTTCTGTACTAATTATTAAAAGGAAAAAAAAAAGGCGTGGAACAGCCCTATTTGTTTTATGTGGGAACAAAAGCTAAAGAGACAAAAGAATGTTTTTTTGTTTTGTTTTTTTTTAAATAGCAGGCTTCTGTTATACCAATGTCTTTACTGTTATTGCTATACCTGTAGCAACAACCTGGCATAATATAGCAGTTTTTCACTCAGTGTTCATCACTCCATAGCTTATGGTTGGTCAATAGGGACATTCCATGTTCCAGTTAGGCAACACGCTTATGTATTTACCACCTCCCTGATTTGTCAGTCAGCATTATTCTTTGTTCTTATTGGTAGCTGCTTCAATGGCTCGCCTCTAACTTGAGAAAGGTTCAACTCTGACCAACCACTTTGCAGTGCTAACGTTTAGATCAACTTTCACTTCTACATGTTGCTGAATTTTATTGACCTTCCACAGAGACCCCCACTAAATCGCTGCCAGTCTCTTCCTGTGGGGACACCCCTTAAGTCTCTGGGTCTCTACTGGAGGGACGGAACAGCATTCTTAAAAAGCTACATCTTGTTTTGGCGTTTTGATTGTGGCACTGGAGACCTGAATTGATTTGAAGGGCATAGCTTATGAGTTACACCACTTTGATACTCATCAAACTGTTTAGTGATCACTCATGCCATATCAACAGGGAAACACTCATTCTAGAATTGAGTACTACCATTTGGAAATGTTTTATCATAAGATAAAGTGACCATTTAAACCAACTTTATATTGAGTTGTAGTAACCTTTCACTTTAAAGGGATAAGGTGACCCAAAGCATGCCAGCAAAATGCCACCATAAAATAAGTAGGGGCTAAAGGTCCAGATTTTTCCTGTCACTGTCACAGGTCTCAAGGTCATGGTAACAACATTCATGGGAGTAACTCCTTACCCTTGGAAAGCTGACAAGGAGTAACCCTTTAAGCTCTTTTCCGAACTGAGTGGTTTCTGTCATATTTCAGGCTTGCTTATAGAACAAAATGATTGGGTGTGTATCAGAAGTTAGTGAGGGTGGTCTCTGCCTGTGCAGCTACCCTTGGAACCCAGAAAATATTATAATATTCATAAAACCAGGTCTTTTTGGATATACTGAGGTGTCAAACCTTGTCATTAAGGGGAGGTCACCAAATGTTGTCTTTATAAGGGAAAGGGGCTACTTTTTGTGTCCTCTGATTGAAGACTGTATACAGTAAGTAAACATATTTACTTATGAGTAAAGATATTTAACTGCACACATGCATTGAGCTGCCTTAACACTTAAAAACACCTTCCTAACATTGTGTAGGACCCAGCATACAGACAAAAAATGTTTTGGGAAATCTCTGGGGATGTCCAGGACTGTCTGGCACCAGGACACTGACAGGAGACCATTTAAGCTGGAATAATGTCTTCCTTGATCAGGCCTGTTCTTGCCCGCTGATGCTTGATTACATTGGAAAGGATCCAGGGAGTTTAGATACCAGGTTGAGACATTTCTGAACTGCTTTTTCATGTTGTGGAGTGCATCCCTGCTTAGGGGTTCCACCGCCACCCGATGTGTGAGGTAAGTAATCATGTTTAAGATGGTGTTACATGTCAAAGTAATGTCCATATGAATCCCAGCAACCACCAAAACACTGCAATCTGCCAAAATGATCAGAGTTATATATTTCACTACGGATTTTAATGTTGCGCCTGATCGGTCTACTTCTATGCACTCATTCAAAGCACTGGTAATACAACTGTATGGCTCCAGTGTGATGTATCACACCCAGTGAGTCCACCTCATATGTCTGACAAATTATGCAGGTCAAATACAGATGGATATCCCATATGGGGAATCCCAAACTGGACTCTTATTATAACTTTCCCAGAGTACAGACACACACAGTCTAAACATCCTCTCTGAGTCAGGCTCCAGCTTAGCCAAACCACTCCCTCTCTCGTTTATCACATGTGTGAACTGTGGACATATTTATGCAGCACTAGTTACCATGTCAGCAGGTGAAGCTAGCTCGGAGATGTGACAAACACTCACTACTACAGCGTTCCCTCACAATTACACGCTGCACAGCTGGTCTTACTATAGATCATATCGTTGCGCAAACTAATGCTGGAAAATGACATGACAGACTCTAATATGTGAGTTGAAACACACCATCTTATTCCTTTAACGCTACCAGCCAATTTTATATATATATATATATATATATATATATATAAGAAAGCTGA
>VVHJ01009751.1:25114-36818 GCA_015107715.1 Tylochromis polylepis | reverse complement strand
TTTGTTTTTTTTATATTTTTATTTTTTTTTTTTTTTTTAATAAAGTAAGCACATTGCCCAGGATTATTATAGCTGAGAATAAATCAAATAGCATTTCTAGAAATGAGGCCTAGCTACTAAAAAAGAGCTCCTTTCCTGGTGAGAGGTCCACCACTCAAATTCAAGAGGCCCCTTCCCAATCCAGTGGCTCCCTCCATGTAGAAAGACTTTGTTCAGGGCATTTTCATGATGAAATGTGAAGATGCCCTTGGGAGACATGCAGAGAGGTTATTCTCCATAGGTAACCTACCATCACAGGGTCAGAGCAGATGACAAGGCTCTGTCAGCCAGTGGGGATATTAATGATTCAACTCAACCACAGAGGGAGTATAAGAAAGCGAGAGAGACAAAGGGGGTAGAGTGGAGGGTTGGGCTTGGTTGTGGTGGAGGGTTGGGATATGTTGACTAGTGAAAAAGAAAAAGACTAGCTACAAATACCAAAATATAGCTTCTGACATCCTTTGAAGTATATCTGGTTCTAACAGTAAGACTAACATCTAGAACAGTGCAATTTGCTTTTAACTATGGGGGGGAGGGGAGCAATAACACACACATATAATAAAAGCCAAATAATTACAAATTTTAATATTTACAATAATATTTACAATGGTAGCATTAACATGTGCAAATTCTAATGATTGTCTGAAATTCATAAAACCCAAGTTATCCTTCATTTACTTGTTGTAAAGTTTATTCTCCAGATTGAATCTACAGTGTGCTGCCTGTAAAGTTCCAGTTACACCAAAACAAAAATGTTTACCTGTTTGTTTAGCTGTGTTTATTGGCACTTCAGGAAAGTTCATTATAATTGTTAGCTGGAATTATTTGAAAGAATATTAACATAAGTGCTTCCAAACAATCATTACACTCAGTAATGTCTTGGGTGACGAAAAAAAAAATCATTGGCATCTCTTTGATCAACCACACCAGAGAAATTGTAAAAATTGGTAATGTTTTATAATGCAAGAGATTAAAAGTACATTAAAATTAATTCAGAGAGAATTATACTGCCAGAACATTTTAAACCAAACTTACTCTGAGGAGTCCTGTGCTTAATAATCATTGCCCACTACTTATGTATAATATTAGAGACCTGAACTCTTGTTATTGTAGTACTACAAATGGCCACTGAGCATTTGTACAGTCGCCTAATAAAAGAAGGCTATTTAAACTCCCGTGCAGACTACACAATGGTGTGCGAATAGTGTATTTCTATGTCACTGCACTAATTGGGGCACCGATGCAACACACCAGGGTATTTCACTTGAGAGACCAAAAACTCCTGAGGCATTGGGCTGGGTATTTATTGCCCAAGGCCAGTGCTGTCACGACCTGCATACAGCCTAACCTTGTCAGACATGAAATCTGCATCACGCTCAAATTGATGTTTTACTATGTGACACATTATGAATATTACATTACAGGACCATAGACGTTGTCAGTCAAAACAGAACAGCTTTCCTTACCAGTAAGATAAGGATGCAAGAAGAAGGGGGAAAAGGGGGGAGAAGGGGAGGGAAAGTGAGAGCGATGGGTGGTAGTGGTGGTGGTGGTGGGGGGGAGACAAAAAGGGAGAAGAAAGATTATTCAAGAAAGGCATGGGTGGTAAATGATTAATAGGCAACACAGAGTCAGAAACAAGCACTTAGGGCTAAAACAGACAAAAGAGAGTATGCTTTTCGCCTTTTATCGCATTTCATGTAAAGGACCCTGACAAATGGTGGTCATATTGCATGGCTTGAGGCCTGGCTTGATGTTTAATGCATCATCTGCTCTGGTAAGGCAGGGTAGTAAACACTCATTTGTGGTGGTGACTAGTCACACATAAAATCCATTTTGCAAACCGGAGTGTAGAGGGGCCAGTTGACAAAGCTTTTAGAGTGATGTGGTTGAATCCGCAGTCTGCTTATGAACTGCAGGAGCTGTTTGTTAAAAAAAAAAAAAGGAACATCTCCAAAGACATTACTTATAAAAAGCTATCACTCTGAACAGTTGAGCATCTAAAAATATAAACACATATAGATAGTGATCTGTGTATCTATCTGCCCTGTGATGATATATCTTCCTTATACAAGATCAATACATAACATCAGTACAGTTTGTACCAACAGACCTGTATCGCTGGTAGTCGTCCTCATCCTTATCCAGGCTGACCAGCTGGTTAGGACAGGCCTCATTTCCCAGCAGGCTTAGGTACTCGAGTGATGGGGTCACATCAGCCAAGTGTTCCAGCAAGGCCTCGATATCAGTCAGGTGTCAAAGGGCGGATGTCAAGGACCTCATGCTGTTAATTACATTAGCATTTACTACCCGCACAGCCCCTCCCAGGCCTGTCTCCACAAAAACACATCACTGTCAAATTTACTGAGGTGCTCAAAGAGGCTAGTCAGTGGCTTTGTGAGACTGGGCAGACAGAGGGGCAATTTAAGGTGCAGGCTTTGGCATATAGTAGTGACACAATTTGGCTCCTGCTCTCTCTCTTTCTCTTGATCGCTCTCATTTCCTAGGTGGCCGGGTGCAGAACAGTGACAAAATGATGGATGCCCTGTGGTTTCAACAGTCCGTGCTTCTCAGAGCTGTGCCGTGGAAAACTTTTGCGAAACGTGGAAAAAACAAACAGCCCCTAAGCAGGCACATTCATCACTAATACATTCACTTGGAAAATTGAGCCCCAAAGTGTCAAAATACAACTGCACTAATGCAGTGCTCGAGCTTTAAAATGGCACCGTGCCACGACAGGATGTACATAATTGGCCTATTAGCATGTGCCGACCACTTCACAACCAAACTCAGCGCACAGTCCCAGATGCACACTTCAAGGAGTCCCAGTTTTAATGTTGACTCTGGAAGTGTGTGTGTGTGTGTATGTGCAAGAGAAAGAGTAAGCGTCGTTACCCAGTAGGATCTGCGTAACCAGAGAGAAACAGGACACATTGCTGAAGCTGTTCTGAAGCTTGGAGGGGAAGTTCACACTTCTCTGACTGATCATAAACAGCTTCGCAGTGTGTCTTAAATTTAGGTTGGCTGTGCAGAGCTCTGGTTTTTAACATGTTTACATTGGGTGGCAAGTAGAACACAGGATGGTTAGAATAAATGAGGCCAAAACGTGACCACGCACTAATGCATTAAGTGATAAAATAATACCCGGCCAATTCTATAGCAGTGAGGAAAACAGTGTAACACAATATTGTATCTGATGCAAATACATTAGTGCAAATTAAAGCTAAAGAAAAAAGAAACATATCAACCAACTATATTTCACAAATACAATGTCTCACTCATTGGATCTGGTTTTAATTCGCTACTTTTTAATTCTTTTTGAAAATAGAAATAGAAGATATGTTGACAGTTAAAACTGATTCCACTAGAGGTCCCTATGGTTCAAAAACTAGTCCAGTGTGAAGCTCTGCGACAGCCAACTTCTGGTACACTCTTTTGCAACACACAGTGCTTCCTGCAAAGCCGTGGCATAACAAAGTGGCGTTTTGAGACAATACAGGAAGGCAGTGACACAACAATTAATATGAAATGAACTGCTGATACCGACACCGAGGCCTGTAAATTATGTCTGCATTGGAAAATGCAAATCAGAGACTGAGTAATGGCCTTGAAAGGATATGTGGTTCTTGTTGAGTGTCAGGGTGTGGAGGTTGGGTAACCTGGGCAACTGAAGGTCATTTCCAAGCAGATTGTTGTCGACGATCAGCTCTTCCAGCTCAGTGAACATTTTGAGGCCTGCCAGTGACCTGCAATGATAAGGAAGAAGGAAAACTGTTATGGGTTTAAATCTGGTAAGCTGTTATTGTGAAGAAATAAATATTTCAGCTCTCTTTCATGCACCAAGAGAGTATGGGTCTGGGCCTGTCAGGGAAGTGAATGACAAGAATTAGTGGTGCTGAGCTCCCCTGGCATGGTGAGGCATCCTTCAGCGGCTGGCAGGATGAGGGATGGGGGTCACTTGTGAGTAGCCAGGATTCAAAACAAAAGGCTTCAGAAATGCAGCGGGCAGGATGAATTTGTCAATGTCTTGTGCCTTGAGGCACCCAGTTTCGCCTGACCCTAACCCTCCATTCCCAAGACAAATCACTCTGTCACAGTTCACCTTCACTCCCCAGACACAAATTTAACTTGTCATCCATCATTTTCACAGAGGAACTGGAATACACTTGCAATCACAGATGGAATGGAAGGGAAACTTTTTTTTTTGCAACTGTGCCATGATAGGGGTTAGTGTCTGGATTTTAACATCAAAGGACTATTTTCTTTTCCTCCTAAAGGAATCATTTTGCCTTTCCGTTTCTTTTTATGACGCAGTGCAAAGGAAGGTGAAGGGTCATCTCAACTCCTTTTCCTCTCTGTCCCTCTCACACAAAATGACGTAGGGCTGGTGTAAGTTCAAGCCATAGACGCTGCACGAAGGTAATGTGTGTGCTGTCTAATCCTTCACACTATCAGCCCCGCATGTTAAAGTGTCCTGGGTGGCTTTACTGATATCTAAATCTGACAAAACACAGACAGTGTACCTCTCAAGATCTCTTATTCATCGTTCACATTTTCATTAAACATGGAATTTCTGAATATTAAGTACATTTGACTGCACTAATCATTCTTTCCAAGCTCTACACTAAACAGATAAAATGTTTTCTAGTAAAAGTAAAAGCAGATGAATTTTAAAATGTAGTTATATAAATATAAATCCAAGTGAGCAATGTCACATCTCTACGTGACAAACTCAAGGTTCACCGATGTCTAAATAACTGCAGCATGAACTATTGCTCCTCTCTGTATCTGCCTAGCGTCAAAAGCTGCCTAGCTCACACAACTCTGATGACAACATGCACATGGAAGGCAAGAAGCAGAGTGCAATATGGAAACAATGTATAACATACAGAATAGATTACGGATAAAGATAGTGAAAAGGCAAGATGAAGACATGGGGAAAAACGGAGGATAAGCTGTAGTATAAATCTAAGATCCTATCAAGATTTTAACTTTTACAACTAACTGGTAACTCAGTTCCCATATGTGTACTTTAATTACATACTTTTAATTAGCCTGTTCAGTTTCTCATTCACTTTTCCCCACCCACCATCCGAGGTCCAGCGAGGCATAGTCCCCGAACCAAGAAGTACTATAGACGCTGGCAGCAGACATACTGCCAGCAGCTTTGATGTACAAAGCAAAAATGTTGCAACTACCTTCTCGAGTGGAAAACAATAAATCAGCAAATTCATTGTTGACTTGCGAGTGAGGCAGACTCGTTTTAAAGACATCAACATTTTGCGCACACACACACACACACACACTCGACACCCACAACAACTGACAGCACCTAGCCAGTGTGCTGGGAAAGCCGTTAGCTGACAACGTCTTATCATGTGTGATTAATGTGCTGGCAAGATGGATGAACTATGAGATGTGCCGGTTTTATGACATTTTCTGGTTGCTTGTATTTTTTTCCCTCAATGATGCTTTTCATTTATAAAAGGCATAAAAAAGCTACAGTATAGTTAGCTCAACAGAGAATACAAGTAAACACTTCCAGTGTAGTGACAATTAGTTAACTTTTCTGTTCCTTTTGAGTAAATTCAAGTTAAAATATGAAGAAACCGTGTCATCTGTTGTGCTGGGATTTGTCCATATACCAGTACTGCTTATGAAAATGTAGGCTACTTGTGGCTAGGCTACTGGCTCTAAAGCCAAAAAAGGGGAATGCAATTAATAATTTTTTTTGCACTTTTATTGTATTTGTACTGACAGGGTTTCAGTACAAAATGCAATTAAACGCGGCATATAATCTTTGTTAAAGTATAGGTAGGTGCACAATTGTGCACCACACTGGATAACCATTATTTCATTTACTGTGAACAAAGCTTGCTAACAAACTACTGAAACCTGCATGTGTGTGTGTGTGTGTGTGTGTATGATGGGCTGCAGTCCTGTGGGTTATGTTATTAGCTGCTCGGTTAAAGAGAGCCGCATGGCTCAGGAGGGAGCCTTATTAATTGTTGTTTTCATGTCACCACTACTGCGTGCACTGGCTGATTTAATCAGTTAAATTCACAGCCAGGGGAGAACCACAGAGTCCCATCCAGCATTAGCTACAGTGCAAAGGATTGAACTTCTAATACTCTCCAGCTTTCTTTGCTCCCTGTGCAAACTTCCATAGCTGGTTTCATTACTTTTTATAAGCTTTCTTGTTTTAATGTGTGGCTCTGAAAACAAAGTTTAAGCACTGCAGTAAAAGTACTTTACCTCCTTAAGAAAAGCGATAGGGTTTGCAGTTAACAAGACTAATGAGACTGACTTAAACCCTGAGATGTGGTAAATGGCAAGCACAGGCAAAATGCAAAATTTTACAGTGAAATATACACACATACACACACCAAACATTTTGCTTTAAATGGTAACATTATTCAGTTTTTTTCATTTTCTTTACAAATTCAATATAAATACCTCGCATTGCCTAATGCCCAATGTATGTCTGGTTTGACCTTAATGGCAAATGTAATGTTTCATACACCTGCTAGGATGACAGATCCCATTATTTTATTTGTATAATTACCTATCAAAAAAGTAAGTGTAATATTTTTTAAGAATAAACTTAATAATTAAATAGAATAAAGAATTATATGGAAATGAATTACTCCCAAAAATAATTTACCATTTCACCATCACAAATTTAGAAAAGCTACCATTAAAAAAAAAAAAACCCAAAAAACCTATTACCTAGAAAGAGAGAGTGAGCAACCAAGAGAGAGAGAGAGAGGAAGGCGGTAGCTTTAACGAGGTGAGGCGATGAATCCTCTCCTTGTTAAGATAATTATGATCAGCCTCATTGTCAGAGCTAATACTTCACACAGGCTGTCTGTACGCTTTGACTACCACTTAGCCTGTGTAAGCCCACCATCATACATCATACAGCCCTGTGTGCATAAGTGTGTGCTCTCGAGCTTACACAAGTAGCGCATGTATGTGCTGAAACCTCCATTATCCGCAAAGATCCAGCCTATTGAACAGAGGGGAGACATAGCAATATTTAGCTGGAGCAGAGGAAGCTCGGCACAGGGAGCGCAGACAAGGACACTGGAGAGGAGACACTGACCCAGAGAGCAGCTTTGCCAGATCAATACACTAATACTGATGCAGACATAGTGATTGATAAACCACTGCTGACAACAGAGGGAAGAAAACTCTCGACCATTATTGGCTGAAATGTCAGTCACTTCTGCCAATGGTGTGCACTAGTGTCATGTTGGATATCCTCAGGCAGCACATGAAAAATGAAGAACAGCAGCCCGGGCTCCTTTACATGTGTTACACAGTCTCCCTCCTTGTGTCGGCTGAAGATGATAGGTCAAACATGGAGTTTGTCCAAGCCATTATAGAGCTATAAAAGTAAAACAACCTCAAAGCCTCCTTTATTACTGAAATGGCGATAGAGATCAGAGGTCACATCCTTGCAGCTAGCACTGTAGTACTTAAAAGTCTAATGTATATTAAAACACATGCGCACACAAATCCCCTGAAAAGCTTGAGAGCCCTCACAGCTGCAGTCCACAGTTTCAGGAGCCAATGTCCCCTCAAAGGTTGCATCAGTGCGAGAAAGAAAAAGCAATGCACGTCTATTCTAAATGGAGGGCAAGAGCTGCAGAGTGACAGGCATACTGACATACTGTTCAGAGGGCAACAGATAAATGTTTGATGAATTGACCAATACTGTGGCCATGATGGCCCTCATATGTGCATAATGGACTATTCAGAGCACACTTCAGATTGCCTGCCAGGATAAGGTACTGTAATGAATGGTAAAAGGAACTGGACCTGAAAAAGCCAGCATGTGGACTGGCTTTAATAAACTTAATAAGAAAAGGTGAATGGAGGAGGGTTGGCTAGAGATGAAGGAAGAAGGCCGTAAAGCCATTCAGCCTTAAATAGTCAAAAAATATCCTGATGGTTCTTTCAACTCTGTATATTGCAATATATCTGTCGGTCTTTATGTGCAATTTAAGAATATCCATATTCCTAAAGAATCCCATATCCGACATCTCCCACTTTGATTGTGTTATCTAACACTTTCCATTACAAATCTACTTATTTTAAGAGAGATGTTGAAATTTCATTAGATAGCTGCACCTCCTTGATAACTGACATTAAAGAAATGTATTTAAATGAAAAAGTGAGAAGGAATAGATTTGTTTTATCTAGTTTTTGAGACATTTGAGATTTTTGATTCATTACAAAAAAAGTCAAAAGCAAATATGACACTAGATGAATCCACAGAGCTAATATTAGTAAAAGTGTAAAGAGCGTAAAAAGTGCGGTTTGAAAATACAGACAGTAGTGAAAGAAATATGTAACCTATTAATACAAGTCTCCATTAGTTCAGCATAGTTGTATTTCGTTACTCCAGCCTGCAACAGAAACAAAAACATGAGTAAACAGCCTAAAATACCAAAAATAAGGCATCAAAATAGTGCTGGGATTAGCTCACGATAAATAAGATGACATTATCTGTAAAGCAAATTAATGCCCTGCAACCCCTCAAGCCCCCCACCACCTCCGCACTGCGCTGATCAGGTCTCTTCCAGCGCTCTCCCCTCCAGCTACAGTTTATGGTCTATACGTGGTTCTGCACACACACCTCTGATGGGGATGGTGAATTAGGCTGTCATTATCTGTCTCTGCCCCCCCCAAAAGCTCTCACCAACCCCTGTCTTGCTCACATGCAGACAGTCACTGCTCAGTGTGGCACTCCTCTCTCTCTGTATTGCAAGGCCTCAGGTGGCAGTCATTTAAAGATCACACATTCAGGACACACGTAGCCTTCCCTTGAATGCATGTCAATTCACACATGGAAAGGGGATTACAAGTCTCCTCCCAGGCAGCTGCAAATTACTATTAATGGCAATGCAAATCATTAGAGTACATTTGGCGCCGCCAGCAAATCTCTTCTTTATGTGGGCTCACTCTTAATCTGTTTTGAATATTGCGCTATGCTTGCTCCTGATATGTGTGTGAAAGCATCAGGAGCTACAAAGCTGTCAATTGATAGTGGCATGATAGAGTGAACTTTACCGAGGGTTACATCATTTGCTAAAACAAACATATTTTTAGAGAGCAGAAACCCGTGAAACATAATTATCAAAGTTCTTTTTTGATAAAGATGTTAAATATCAACCCTCGTTACTTCGCTTTACATGAGATTATTAAGTGAGAAGTGCAGATACAGTTGTTGTAAATGTCTACACCACAGAGCATTTGTCAGAAATTTTAAAGCTGGTAATACCACCGTGGCTCCAACAGTGTCTGAGTTATAGACTACCCCTGTGGATATTCCCGCTGAGCGTGTGAGGTTAATATTCTCTCTCAATGTCATTAGGGCTGGCAGAGGGGCTGAGAGCACTGTGAATCAGACAGGGAGTGATCCTGTCAGTTCGCACACACCTTCTCACACACGCACACATGCAAAGACCCAGGGCCTACAAAATCAAAACCACTGTACTGAGGTCAGCATCACCTGGCCTCACTGACTCCCCTTGCTGATTAATGACCCTGGACCAGCCCTTTTCCAAGGGATAAGAGCTTGACAGACATTCCTGTCTGGCCCAACCTCATAAGCCTTGCTTGACCCCAGTTTGGCACAGGATGAAGTCTAAGCCCTAACAATGACCTAATAGAGAGGTAGAAGAGAGTTGCCCATTTCAAAGTGAGAAAAAAAAAAAGAAATTGAGAGCTGACACAAAGACAGGTGTTCCCTCTTGTGCAGCAACAAACTATACACCGTGAATTGCGTCATAAGCGCAAAATACATCATCAGAGCCCACGCTGCACCTCCCTCCTCACAGTACCTGGACTGTGCTCATAACATGGCCCATGCATCTTGTGAATGTTTGTATTAAAAGATTAGTTGTCTATCCACATGACAAATACCCTCCCTTCTCACTGAACGGGAACTGGAAATCAATTCACTGATGGCATCGCAGTCAGTGAGGACATCAATGCAGCACAAACAAGCACACGCAATCTCTCATGCACGCCGCATTTGGCTCACACATTGGTAAGTGTAAAACATATTAAAAAAAAGCTCCCCCTCCCACAATAATTATATTTCCCATAAGCATTGATTTTTTAAAAATTAAATAAAATAATACACATACATTTATTTTAAATATAAGGAATATTAACTGGAAATGAACTTGTAATAAAATAAGCTGAAAAAAAGAGAAAAAAATAACATTAAATAATGGATGGTGCGATTTGTGAGGAAGAATCCCTCAGTGCTATGCCTGCCTGTACACTCTGTCATTACAATGTTCAGGCTCAGTGCTTGTCAACATTTCCCTGAGAGGGGGAGCCATCCCGCATTACGTTAGAGTGAGTTCAACTGTCAACTGCCAGCCATTTGTATGCCTCAGCATCCACCTAATAGCAAATAATCACTACCCCGCGTTCTCTTCATGGCAAATGATCGATGTTGTCTTGATGTCTGATGGATGACCCTGCCAGAGTGATGTCCAGGCATGCATTAAAAACCATCTCTATGAAAAGCCTGTCAGTCTGATAAAGGGGGTGCACACAAAATCCCGTGCATGTGCGCATACTGCTGCTCAGGAAACGCATGCACACAGATAAAGGAGAAAATGAACAGAGTGAGGAGAAGTCGTGATTCAACTGAACAATAAAGCAAAACGGCAAAAAAAGAGAAAAGGCTAAAGTTAATTTCTTTATATTAGCGGAGAATTTTATAATGTGACGGGACCTGTGGTGTGATTGGTAGACAGCATTACCGGAGGTAGACTACTCAAGTACCACCTGGGATGCGTTTTCTCCTCTCACCCTCTCTCGAACACACAAACAGCTCCCTATTACCCCTCAGTGTTCAGATTAAAATGCACAGCACCACAATCTTTGATCTCCCACTTGCTGACACAAATCCTTTCAAGCCTCAACATTTTCCTGCAAAGGTAATTAGTGCTAATTAAAAAGTTTCGAAAGCAGTCTACGGCTGCTGTTGATGCTGCCGCTGCTGGTGCTCAGGCTTGCCCTCCGTCAGATTACCCATCTACCCCCTCCCCGGGTCTTGCGGATGTGTGTGTCAGCCGTGTTCCTGCCTCTTTTCTGTAAAGAATCCCATAAATAGACAACACTATTCTGCCTAGAAGATTTGAAGTAGCAGGATGAAATCTGGAAGCCCAGTAAGGGGTCTAAAGTGGTGGTTCCCCCCCCTCCTCATACAAAACTATGCTCTGCTGGAGAACATGTAATGACACATTAACAAATAGAAATCTAACAAATGGAACAGGTGTAGTCTTTAATTGGAATATCCTAGCTTGTGGGGCTAAAACATGGAGTAATTAACTTGATAAGGGATTCAATTTGTTGCAGAGAAACATATTATTTAGCATAGGCTGCGATTTGCATAATGATAACAAATACCAAAACCACGAATTCTTGCAGCTTCCTGAATAAACACGCTAGCGATTAAATAATTTTATGTTTGCTGGGATTCTGATAATTTGAGATAAAGATTCAACTTGAGCAGTCCGACAGTGCTATCATTCATTCATTCGCCTGCCTGCCTTATTGCTTTCATCAAGCCATTATTATGATATAATTAGCTGCCTTTCTAGCATATTATTAAGTGGCTTGCTGAATGTCAGGT
>VVHJ01009751.1:9104-25094 GCA_015107715.1 Tylochromis polylepis | reverse complement strand
ACAGCAGCGTCGCAGAAATGACACACACACACACACACACACACACACACACGCACACACACACACACAAAAGCAGTGTTGTTGCACGGTGTTTCAAAAAGATAATTACATAATCTCAGCATGGAGAGCAAGCAGAAAAGTGATAATTAGACAAGTATTCCTGCCAATTAAAGTATCAAGCCTTGTGTGTGTTTTTTTTCTGTGTGATACAGAGCTTTCTGCAGTTCCATGCGACATGTGACAGGATTATAGTGTTATTGTAAAATTCATCATTATAAGTACGTGTTCTCAGTGCAGCTTGCAGCACTGTTTACTAGAAGCTGTGAGGTTTTTAAAGACTTGAGTTGAGTAACAATAAAAGCCAGGAGTAGGTTTGGCTTCAAACCTATTAATAGGCTTCATGATTGACATGGATGTGTACTAACAAGACAAAAAAATTATAAATAAATAACAACAAAAGTTAATGATTTGACCTTTGGGATGCTTCTTTTTTTTGTCAGTGTTGTGTTTTGGGTTTTTTGTCTTGTCTTACACCACAAAAAGAGATAATAGAAGATGTCACCGCACAAGGCAGCCTGAAATGGAATGCCATCATTTTAATTTAAATGTTACATCCTCTGTGACATCGCTGTCGATCCATAATTGGCACTGAATCCCAGTTTGGATGTACATATTTATCATTCAGCGTGAGACATTCAAAGATACCGACAGATATGCTACTTTGATGGGATGACAGTCAGATGAGTGTGTGTGTGTGTGTGTGTGTGTGTGTGTGTGTGTGGGGGGGGTGTAACAGCAAATCAACTGTCACACTGTCATTTAATGTTTTTGTCATAACTTTGCACATAAACACGCAAGAAATAGCAAACGAGCTGTAAGCCGGATTCAGCGTTCTTGCTCCAGAATTGTGTAAAACGGGTAAATTTGATCCACGCACAAATAGATTAAACAAAACAGACATTTAAAAAAAAGCAAAAGAACCAAAAACATAGTAAATGATGGGCACTTTTTTCCGAGAAGGTTGCAACAAACTTCACGCTGTGTACGTTTAATTATCTGTCAAAAAACAGAACATTTTAAATCAGTGCACACACATTAAAAGCCTTGCTTGCTGTACATACAGGAAACACTTGTAATCTCGCAAAAGCGAGCGGATATTTTAAAACTAATAGCACAGAACTTTTAGGCTCCCCCTTTTGGCACTGGCAGTAACTACACAAACACTGTCGCGGTATGGATTTGCTCCATCTTACTCCTAACTGCTGTAGCCTACTCCACAGATCCACTCTTCACCTCTGGCAAACTACATTGTCAGCTGGCATAAACATTTTTACCAGTGTTGCCATAGGCACCAGATTTACTACTCTGGCATATTGCAAAACACAGAGATATTTATCTGAAGTTGATAAGCTTAATCGGTATTGCGTGAACTTGTTTGGCAAAGGGCTTGTAGACTTTCATTTATATGTCAAAGTAACGCAAACCACCTCAAACAGAAGATGTAGTGGTCCATGTGCACGCACTGGAAACAACTTCAGCAATGCAACTTTTCGAGGGTGAAAAAAAAAGAAAAAAAAAGAAATGAAAAATCCCTCGCTCTCTCCTTTCTCCACACCGTCTCCCCTCGCCTCTCTGTGTCTTACCGCTGGCCCATTACCTTTACTGAGTGAGGCTCATTAAAGAAGGCAAGTTGAGTCAAATCTTTCTGTAATTCAGCAGAGGTGAATTGCTGTCAACATCATTAACCGTCATTTCTCCAACTCACTTCAGTACTTATGAAGTGTTCTTTATTGTGTAATGATCCAAATCTCTTCTCTAAATCGCCCCTCTTCAAAGGCCCTGGAGGACATACCACCCATGCAGCCGCCTGACATGCTACAGGGCCAGATTAAACATGGCTCCGTCAGTATGTTCCGCTTTGTAGTTGAACACATCCAGCATTTCATCCTGAACTGCAGCTAGAAAGGTGCATTTTTGCAAAAAGTAACAGCAAAAGAAGCATAAAGGTGATTTAGTTCTTATATGCAAAGAGCTTCTACTGACACTGCTTCACTTTACTTGAATTTTCTGCATTACATGACCTAAATTCTGCCAATAACCTTCTTACCTCTCTTTCTGTTCCTCAATACTGTTTACAGATAGTTCAATGATCTCATAGGGCTATTGGCCAGACTGGCTCCATGGCTAATTACAGTGAGAGCTGCCCTGCTTGTCATGCTAGATGTCCTCTGAGTCCTGTCTTAAAAGAAGCTTCCTTTGTGCCTCCGCCATTGTGTGTCCCCCAGTGCTCAGTGTCATGCTATGCAATGTCTTCCAGGCCTTGTGTTGGGGAAAGCCTCTTTTGTGCAGACACCATTGTGTGTCCTAGTGCTGAACCCCCTGCTAGGTAGGAACACAGACAAAGTGCAGCAGGGGAATGCTTCTCAGAGACCTAAGACCTACAGTAAATCTTCAAACAATTTAAACAAACAAAAACGGCTGCTGTGGTGTGGTGTGAGAAGACAAGGAAAAGCAGATGAATAAGCAACATCAATTACTGGGGCTTTGACCTGCAAGCCCCCACACCATGGCACACATTTCACACCAAATCGCCCCAGATTGAAGTTGACACTGCTGGAGTGGAAACACTGACCCCTCACAAAGCTAGAGCTTCAAACTTAAGAGCAGAGAAAGGCAGGGGGCATTGACAACCTATATATACCAAGGCCAACGTACGGGACAAGGAGGAGGGATATGAAGGAAAAACACACACACATACACACACACGCATAATAGGCCCTAGTTTGTTTTAAAGTGAGACAAAATGGCTCAATTTGTGCACTCAGGCCATGGAATTGGCCCAGCTGAGATACAAGAGGAACATGCGAGGGGACAACCGCATCAGGCCACTGATAAGGAGCCTATGAGAGGAACAAAGCCGGATGTCCAACAGGCTTACCAGTGAACCTGAGTAGAACTGGACCCTCTTTAAAGCTTGTTTTAGCCTTCCAGCTTTACCCCCGAAAAGTGCCGCTTCTCCTGAAGCCTTTTTACTCCAGCACATAAAGCTCGCCTCTACTTTGTAAGCCTGGACAAAAGGGAAAATAAACACATGGCTCACATTTGTTCAACACACAGTAAACTGTTGTCATGAAAAGTCCCACAAAGAACCTTTTCAAAAAAACAAAAAAAAGAGAGATACCACTTTAAGTTTTACCTCTTACTTAAAAGAACCTATTTTCATTATTATTTTTGATTGATACAAGAAAAAAAGGTGTAACCAGAGGTGAGAAAGATCACACGACTCCGTCACAGTTTGTCAATACAGCATTGACTAATCTAATAACAAACTGCTCCGGAAAAACATGCAGAAAATGAGTAGTAGTCATGCAGCCGAAGACCAGCACATTGACACATCTGGGGGCATCAGGCACTGGATAGAGACAGTCCTAACAATCTCCCAATTAGCCAGAGGGGAAGCAGAAAATATGTCTCGGGTTCATGGAGCAAAGCGTGAAACTTAATAATATGACATGGCATGTGAAAACACAGCATGTCTTTTTATAGCCACATGTAAAAATGAAGCAAAAAATGTAAAAAAAAGAAAAAAAAAGAAAAAAAAACCAAAAGGAAAAGGAAAGAGGAGGAAAAGGTGCATGTCTTTTCAATGAAAAAGAAATGTTTTGTGGCGTTTCTGTTTTATAGTAAATTGTAGGAACAGAAACAGATGCAACAAATATTTGAAAAAAAGACAAGAAGAGAGACAGTGAAGCATTTATTATGAGGGTGAATGTTTAAACTAAATGAGCTTGAAACCAGTTACGTAAGTGCTTGCAAAACGTTACCTACGACTTTACCTTCACACATAACAATATCTTTGAATATGCCTTCTTTTATTTGGTTCATAAAACTGTGACACAAACCAGAAAAGTATCTTCTCAGTCTGCAGTAAAGCACAACTAAGTGGCAACAGTAAGATAAAACAAGACCCAAAGGTGAAAATACACATTATATTACACATTACATTCCTACTCCAGATAATTTCACAGTTTAATAATATGAACATTATGGGAGTCATTAGCAAATTTAATGAAAACCTAAAACCAATTTTGGCTCTGTGCAACCATGACAAATTGACAGACAGATTAGGCAGTCTGTCAGACGAGGCAAAGCGTTGTTCGCTAAGAATATCAACTCCAGACATTATCGCAAACTATTTAACCCATCTAAAAGCTCTATCTGCTCCACTAATGTATAGGGCTTATGCGTGAGGACCTATTTTAAACAATGGAGGCCCCTCACTACCACCCTACTCCAGACTCACAGACATTCAAACGGGATTATAATGGAGGCAATGCCAGTCAGTCAGTCAGCAGTCTTTGCAAATGGAAATCCACAGAAAGGTGGAGATGGGAATCATTTTATCTAGTTGACACACATTACAACGGAGAATTTCAAAAGAGTAAGATGGAAGCTCTCAGGTCAATTATGGTGTCAAGGCTGTCATCTTGCAATGAAATATATACCTTTGAAGAACACTTTACTCGAGGGATGGGGTAAAAAGGATGGGAAGATGTACTGTTTAACCCAGAGACCATATAAGAATATCAGAGATGATGGAGTAAAACGTGGCATGATAATGGACCATTTTCGCTGAGCACACTTTGTCAAGGGGGACAGACTACACCCACTTTCTGAAGGGTGGCATCAAGGAATATTATTTTGGTGACTGCAGCTGATTAATGGCATGGGCTGAAACAAGGTGCTTGGTCATTAACAGTTATTAGGCTAATAGGCAGAGGTAATTTATGTGTTTTAACCAGAAACAATTTGGTTTTCTAGGATTTTAACTTTCCAACAAAACCATATTATATGAATGGCCCATCTAAACCCTTTGAAAATAATAATAATTAAACACACACACACACACACACACACACACACACACACAAATAACAACACTTTAAATAACAAATGTTTTAAATCCACACATGGAAAACTTTGCTTCTCCAGTCCCTTTTTATTCCAGCCTCCAAATGTAAATGTCCTCACCCTCTGTTCAAGATATAAAATACTAACCTTCAGACAGTGAATGACAGAGGGAATTATGGGTAATTGTAGTGTCAAAAAGGGAGACAGCTGTATGATGAGATTCTGTGTCATTTAGACAATCAGAAACTTAAGAGGCAGTGTGACACATTTCTCCCCCTCCATTCGACAGGGCTCCTGACATGGCTGGTGATAATTTCCAGAAGAGAGAAAAAGAGATAGAAAAAAGTGAGTGGAGAGAGCACAAATGAAAATGGAAGTCACTGAGAGAAAGGTGTGATTTTTCCTCTTCCATATGCAGCGTGGGCCAAGTGATAGCCTGTGTGCTGCATTCATTGCTAGAATCAAGACGAAATATCCCCTTACATGTCAACCTGCCAGCTAGATAAGAGGTGTCTGAAACTCTGTATGAGATTAATACTTCCCAGCTAGAAATGACACAGGATGTGAGGAGGGTGGTGGGGGAGATTTTTGATCCCTGTGTGGTGAAGCCACTTCAACAACAGTACGAGATCTACCACCTGAAAAATACACGCCTCATGCTAAGGTCAGAAATGTACGTGGGGAAGTATTAATGTGAAAGAATATGCCTTAAAGTATATCTGAAACCACAAATGGAGCATAAGCATAGTTGTCAGTTTTTACACGTTCACTCGGGCCATAACGAAGAGGAGATAAATGAAAAGGATGCAGTGCCTGTCAACATAATGTATTCAATAAAAGCAACATTGTCTGCTTTGTCACATTTCAAAAGTGGTGATGTGTAATTACTGTTATTTGCAGAAATAGCCTTCATTACCATCAGTGAGGGCTCTTCCAATCTAACCACTGGAAAGCTCAACATCTTTCTAATGAAAATATGCTAGAACACACAATACAGAACAAAAAAACCAAAAAAACAATGCAATGTTAATACATCTCTATTATATACAGGAATAAATGTGATGATCTGGTCTGCTTATAGTCAATGAAGTATGCAACAGTAATGCTAAATCAAATGGAGATAAGAAAAGGAGAACTGTTCATTACAATACCAATCTAAAACAATGGCAAAAAGATTAAACACTACCAATCAAAAGTCTGGGAACAATCTTAAGCATGTGTGCAATTAGAAGAAGTGAGTAACATGATTAAATATTCATATTTATATAATGCTAAACATTATATAAATACTAAGGTACATCTAGATTCAACTGGGACTTAGCTCTTAACAACATGATCTAACATATTAACTCAATTAGACTAATATACTTAAGAATTATTTATGACTTGCTTAAGATTTCTGACTTAAGCCTCGTTTAGCTCATCAACGTTTTACATAAGGCACCTTCTAAGCTCAAACAGAGGTACAATAAAGGTGCAGCAATTATGGATTTGGCCTAATGGGGAATTAGGCCAGATATGGTGCATGAAGCAGAAGCTTTGAATTCAGGGTACTTGTGCATCATTATTGTAAGTGTGCTACAAGCCCTGCGGTCAAGCAGTGCCTAAAGGGCCCATTATTCCCGTCATTTGCTGCATGTCAAAAGTGACATCACATCTGCTAGAGGAAGCTTGCATGGGTTCAGCTGGGTTGAAAACACAAGCGTATGACTGTGTTGAATTTTACCTCCATTTCAATGTAATATCAGTGCAGAAGCTCAGCGGTGAAGAGATTTTACAGAGAAAAAATAAAAAATATTTCTTCGACTTCTGTTTCATTTTCTTCTGCTCCTCTACAATCACTGATGTGGAGGTTTTTGCTGAGTGACACCTAGCTTGTAGGAGAATACTGCAGTCGGTATAAGCCCTCAGAGCTAGTATCAATGGTGACGAGGTTGTGGTGACATCACTTTGTGAAAAGGATACCACTGATTGACATCACCAAATCGCTTCCTGTGTTGGATACCCTTTTATTGTTGAGCATCACTCTGCACACCTGACTGTGCCAACTATTACAAGCTAACATTGCCCAATAATCTTAGCTAGCTGGATGAACAGCAAGTACCAAAAGAAACCTCCTTTGTGACATCTGATGTTCATTTAAGTCAAAAATAGTAAAAAAAAATCAGACTCCAATTAAACATCACAAAAACAGCTCTACCTTTCATGCCTTTATTCAACACAGTGATTAATCCCTCATAGTGCAAACTGGAAACAGTAAGCAAACTCATACAGAATAATCTCTTTTGTTTTGTTTTTTTCCCAGCAGGAACAAACTTGATCTGCTTATGAGTCTTGTACAATGGCAAAAGCAAATGTGAACCATTACCCACTACAACACTGTTTCAATTCACCAATATTTTCGTTATATCTTAATTGACCAGTCTTCTTTAGTTGGTTTAAAGTCAGTGCAATGATTTGGTAGTGTTTTCCAGATGAAAGGCGTTACTTGGTTGAGCCACCAAATATATTTGGTGAGCTTTTCTGTCAGGCAGAAAAACTCTTTAGGGATGGAAATGGATAAGAATTTAGCAATTCCAATTACATTATCGTTATCATTTATCGATCATTTATAAACCTTAGGATTCAGTGCCACAGACCAACACCAATCCCTATCCTAATGAGGACACACATATGCTCTTTCTCTTAGTATTTAGGTATGAACACAAAGCAAAACACAAACAGAACAAAGCAAAGATGAAATCCAGCACCAGGAGACTTCAAAGTGATCGCCACAGGAGAAACATGAACAGGTAGAAATAAAGGCTACAACCGGACTGCTCATCACTGCCACGTTACCTTTTAAGATCAGAGTCTGGCTGCTGGGCTGAGGTCGGCAGACACTCAATTTTAACATCACTCTGGGTTCTTGGCTAGCTTAGTGTTAGCCTTCTGTCAGTGCAAATACTTGCAAAGAGTTGAAGTCATGTTAGTAGAATAATGCAGTTGTTTCTGTCCCGGATGCAATTTTGACTTTACCATCGCATTTTTGTGCTTTTGTGCAATAAAAATAAAAATAATGTCCATATTAATGCCGTAGACAGCGCCACTATATTCCTGATCCAGTACACAAACTGAAATCAGCTGATTGTAGCACAAGTATAAGTGAAACCGATAAGGGGAATCAATAGCAGACTAACAATTCTAAAGAATTAAACTAGGAACTGGTTCTCGATTCCCATCCCTGTTGCTCTTGTTGTTAAAAAATAAGCTGCAACTAACCAGCTACCACTGGCCCTTTTCTTTACAAGTTGGCTTACATGCCAGGTTGGTGTTGGGGCCACCGTCTTGGGTGGTATTGTGACCTGAAGGAGCTTTGTAACCAAAACCTGCAGCAGGTTCACATCTGGCTATGTTGAGCTCACTGAAAAAGCAAAACAAGGATGACCGCTGATAGCTGCAGTCCAAGACAGTGAAACAGGAGTTTGTCCGCAGAATGATAGACTTAATCAAAGTGTTGCTGATTATTAATTTGATATGTCACAAAGTGCTCAGAAACTAAAAGAATTGCTGAAATGTAGTTATTATTTAACTGTTTAGCAAAACAACTTCAAATCTAACTTAAACTCTGAAGTTTTGATGTTTCTGTGCAGTACCCTTGGTGTGATTTTTGTAGCATGCCCACTATAATGGGAAAGTAGCAGCTGTCCTGAATTTTCTTCTTTTAAACACAGTGTGTGATCTTGGGGACTGATGAGCAGCCAGGTTTTTAAAAAATGCTCTTGTGGCCTTTTCCATCATTATGCACTTTACAATGCCCCTCCTTAGCTCTTGATATGCTTTTATTTATAACAAGGGGAACCTCTAAAAGCTACAGTCCTGATCTCCTTAATTTGAACTCCAAGTAGGGACTTAGCACAGAGATTCACAAACTTTATCCAGCCAGAACTGATCATTTTAAATTGGTCTGTCCAATAAAGATATGGAAAATGCATCTTTTTTTTTGTGTTGCCACATATGTCAGCTATTGTTTGTCCTGAAGGCCAAGGCAGATCAGGTTAAACTCCAAAATTAAAAGATTGTAATTATAAAATGTAAAGATCTTGTAAAGATGCAAACATCTTTACATTTTATAATAATTAAAGTTACAAAACATTCATCATAACATTGTTGGCTTCCATGAGGTTTTGAAAACATGCTGAATGCATTTTCTGATTGTTATTAAATATGCATACACATTTCTTCATAAGTCATACTGCTCTTCATTGTTATAATCCTAGTAAAAGTACATAAAAAAACAAAGCAAAACAACAACAAACAACCCTAAAAACAGACCGCACCGCTCACTATCAAACCCACACTTAAAACCATACATAAAGAAGTGCTGGAACGAAAAGACAGATAATGCTCTGAATAGAGAGAAACGGAGAGAGAGAAAGAGAGAAAGTCCTTCTTCCTTTGCTCCCTGTTTCATTCCCTCCTATTTTTCCTTCCCTCTATTCTGCAGTTGTGTGTCCTGACCTTGCAGCTTCTATGGCCCATCCATCTTGGGCTGCTTAGCCATTTCGCTGGCTTCATACTGCGCAGATTAACACAATTCATCACCACAATCATCCTCCATTCATCACCCTTTCCAATGAATGTTTTGACATCCAGTTAATTTTCTGCTGATGATTTATCAAATTATAATTACCATGCTCTGAAGGGCTCATTTATTATGTTGATACATGATAATGATGCCAAAGTGGATTGAATTTTAAGTAAGTTCTCCCTGCGATTATAACATATGCGTTATTGTGAATAATGCTGTGCGATTTGATTCTTTATGGCCTGGAAATTCCTGAGACAGACTTAATGTTACAAAAATCAATGCTTAAAAAAAGACAAAGTGAGACTGTTAATTCAATTTTTTACAGAACAAATTGTTTGGCTGGGGTGCAGCAAGCATGAAAAAGTTCAATTAGATTCAGAGCTCCCATCTTAGATGCTCAGTAATTAAAGAGTGCACTAATTCAATCAGGGGTACGACTCAGGCAGAGGGAGTTAGGCTGTTTCTTAATAGGTTATAGGTTATTTCTCACATACTGCCCACATAGGCACTTCATTAGCCTTCTGCTTTACAATTCACTCAGCTTTTCAGCCTCATTATTATCCAGGTTTATTAAAATCCAATGGGTGCCTATCTGTTTCTATTACTGAAGAGCTGACCACCCTAATGCACTGGGTCACTGTTAAGGGCAAACACACCAACTGCTGTATATGAGCAGTAAAAGAGGAATAGTAATGGCTAGTAGAAATATGTGTTTTTTTCCCCTTTATCTGCATTAGCAAACGGCAATGGGAGCATAACCAGGACAGTGTGACCTTAGAAACGCTTAAACACTCATCCAGTTGCACTCAAGAATAACCTTTCTATATATGATAGATGATTAAGTCTCTTTAGACACAGCACTGAATTCAGCAGGGCAAATTGGATTTCATATAGTTGGCTGCCCCCCCCCCTCCCTTTTTGTCACTTTCTCTTTTTTTTTGCAAGTTTTACACATACACTAGTATTTGATCCTTTGACCCATGTTTAGACACAAGCTAAATCACTGGTCAAAAGATGGAGGTGGTTTGCGCAGAGCTGCAGTGCATTCTGGGGCGCAGGCAACCAGCTCAGGGAGATGAGGGCTTAGGAGGTGTTAAAGGTTATTGAATGCTGGAGAATTCTCCTGGCGGCAGAAGCATTGTTTACAGCTATCTATTTTTTTGACTCTTTGCCCTTGGGCTGTGGCCCATAAACAGAGCCGCTATCCCCGACACCCCAGCTAGTGGAGAGTGCAGAGCATAATTGTGAGTCCCCCTTGGATGTCCCAAAAGTGAAAGATGTGTCTGGTAAGTGAGAGAGGTCAAACACGAGCATGGATATTTATTACATGCACTGCAACCAGATGGAGGCGGCCCATCCATCAAGCAGAGCTGTCACGCTGGTCACAAACGTTTCCCATAAAGACACCCCCCCACCACCTCCACCATCCCCTCTCTGCCTCTCGCTCTTGCTCTGTGAAAACATGAGGTCCACCCGCATGGGAGGAAAGTGAGAGGAGAGGAGTGTGAAAGTGCAAGGAGACTTGTTTTGCTAAATTTTGAACTTTAAGAAGAGCACAATGCCAATTTGACAGCCTTTCTGTGACTTTACTTGCTGCACCATTTTTCTCTCATTTCTCTCTTTGTTGCTACTTTTTTTTTGCTTTCTGAAGTGACCTATTTTTAAGCAATAACTGCAATCAATACTGATGTGAACGATGGTTCAGGTTTCTTTCTTTTTTTAAATTTATTTATTTATTTTTTTTTACAAAGGGCAGGATAAGAAGGCATGTATTGAGGCAACAGGAAGATACAGAATGAGTAGCAGGGGGGAGCAGTGCAAGGCCATTTCTGACACTTGCTCCCTTATTCATCAGATTCTCATAGGCCCGTCGGTGACAATGAAAAGATTTCACAATACAGCCACGGCAGAAACTCATTCTGGCCCTCATCCATCATGCTCAGCCCGCTAGCCGTTTCACTGACCTAATCTGTGATGCCTCGCTGCCTGCACCCTGTTCCTTGAAGGCAGGCTTCATTACTGTGAGAGAGAGCAGGAGATAGAGGCCAGGGGCCAAGGGCCTAGAGAAAAGGGCCGTGGTAGTCAAATACATACAGAGACTTAAGGTACATAAAACACTGAGACAGCCAACTGTCACAATCACCCACTTCCTACAGTAAACACAACTGCAGCACACACTTTATTTGATTTGAGAACCTTTGGAAAAAAGTAAAAAAGATAGCTGAGCAGTAGGGTGCAACTGCCGGACGATTTATTCTGATTAGTTTCGAAAACACAATCTCACTGTTATGGAAATGTCCACCTAACATTCTAGCAGCCTTCTTGCCATCCATCAATCAAATGATTAGGCAGCTTGTTACTGTCACAAACAATTTCCAAGTCGATGACTGACAGAACTTGAATCAGATATGCCAAACTCATACTGGCAGTTAAGCAGAGTTTGTCTCAGATAGAATTACTGCAGTAGAAAAAAAAAGATACCTCCTTTTCTTTTTCCATAGTAACACTTGTTCTAACTTTACCCATAACATCTCTCCACAGTGTGTCGTGCTCCCCGATATGGGCTGTTGAGTGTTACTTAACCAAAAGGGGGTTGGACAGAGGGAGGCTGTCAACCGGACCCTTGACCAGCTATTACAGCGCTTTATTCCCTAAACTCCTGCTCTTGGTCTGAGGCCAAATTGGACTAACAGCTACCCCTCTTATGCCACTGCTTCTCTCTCCACATTGCTCCTAACTCCTCAAAACTTATCTCCCAAAATAATTTGCAAATCACTGTTGTCATTTCATTATTCCAAAAGTTTGGCATGTACCTGCAAATCATTATAAGAAGAAGGTAGGAATCACAATTATTTTTTTATTACTGTCAATTTCTGTTGTGTTAGCATGTTAATGCTGGCTAGCTAACGAGACATCATTAAGGATAATATATGGTAAGGTTTTATTGTAAGAATTTCAGATCTGTTACCTCCAGTAATTTCTCTTCCAGAGGCTGACCATGCAGCACCAACAACCTCTGGGTCACAATTTTTAATTGCAAGGTGATTGCACAGGTCACCTGTTCGGAAGCAGTCTGTCTGCAAGCAATCACCATCTGACCGGAATAACTCTCAGATAGATTGGTGAAGGTCAGCAAATAACTATCATCTAATTTCTAATTCCAAAGACTGCCAACTTGTTGCAATCAAGAGCATCACTGAGCGCAACTCCTCTGCGGCACATCTCTTTGCAGTAGTGGACTCAATTTAGCTGGTTGCCAACTGGTTGTATTCTGTTTATATTCCTATATAAAAGCAAGGCTGCCAAGCACCTATGTCTTTTTGCAACAGATTTGCAGCTTTTACCAGTTTACCACAGTAAATCACGGTATTATCACAAAGAGATTGCATGGAATTGACAGCTTGACCCCATTCAATCGCAAACTGACTATGTCTCTTGGCATTTTATCGCCATCTTGACACACCAAAGTCGCTTTGAAGAAGTGACCACATTAATAAAGTATTCTGATTCTGGAGCTGGAAACTGACTGGGAGTGACCTTGTCATCATCATAGAAACAACTATTTCAAAGGCAACAAGACTGCAAGTTCATTGCACACGGTTAAAATAAGAATGTAAGTAAATAAGAACATAGCATTATCTTTTTACCGATGGACAAACTTGTGAAAAAAATGATAAGCAATAATATTTTTTCAAGTCTGTGAGAAAGTGAACTGTTTTTATGGAAACCAAGTGAACAGTCCAGGTAGCTATCCTACCACCTCTGGGACAAGACCGGACATGGAGTAATATAGTACTTGTTCTCTGGAACTCCAGTTTCTATAGTTTTATTTCCTCACCATAATATGTTAATTCTGTAAGAAAAAATCAAGACAGCTGTAATGCAATCATATAAATTATTGATGCTTCTATGTGGTTCTTGGTGCTGATAGGGTCTTGCAAGACTATTATTTCAGAATAGCAGTAGAAAGCCACACCTTGGATGATTTGCAATGAGACATGCTGGTGACCATGTGTTTCTTTAACTGAACCAGGAGTTAAGATACTAAAACAGCCATACTAGTTCAGGAAAATATAATGCAAATTACCACTGTGATTATAAATATATGCAGTTTACATAAATATATACACAACTGAAACTCTGAATTTTAAAGCATGTACATAGGTAAAGTCATTAACTCCATCTACCCCATATTTCCAAAAATACCGTATACATGATAAGTCACATCCTTTAGAACATACAATATTACGCAAGTCATGTTGTCCAATATAATCCTAATGAAAAATAACCTCCAGCCCCTCCCAAACTGCTATCAACATTCGCTCGATGATCATTTTACCATCAAATCATCATTGCATCATACATCCTCCTGTGTTGCGGGCTAGAGATTAAAGAGGCAGCTAATTGACAGGCAAGGCTGCCCAGGAAACACCAACAAGACAGATCAAACTGACGGGAAATGTTTACAACCCTTACATCAGCACAGATAATATCTCAGAAAGGGATTTTCTTGAAAGCTCCCATGAATCACAGACCTACCAAAATGTATACCACTGGATTTGTTTTCAAAGATACATAAACAAAGCTAGAGTGTGCTGTAAATGTGCACAGTGGATAGTAAAAGCAGTACTATTACCAGGATTCCATAACCCCCTCAATCATATTCAATATTAATTCTTCTCCAGCTCAACTATGTACAATATGGATGCAGTCAGTTTCCTCTTAGTAGAAGTCCTACAAAAGCATTATAACTATAGTAGAGCTTATACAGAGAATGTCAATCCAAATGCATAACAGGAAGTCAATAAAATGCATGAGAAAGAGGGGGATTCTTTTATAGGAAGCTGTTAAGGAAATCTTTTCAATATAAAGCTCTTTCTCCCAACACATTAAATGCTTACATCTTAACTGCACTGCTAATCAATACTCCCATTAATTTCATCATCAGAGAGAAAATACAAATACAATGATTCATTCAAGCCATGAGTGGCAGGGTATTGAGACCCTATCAGTGCTGGTTTTTATTGCAGATAGAAAAAAAGAAAAATAGAGGTGATGATGACCATTCTAGGCTTTTTTTTATAAAACAGACTAAATTATATGAACTGATATTTAGACTCTACTATACAGTTTTTAGAAAGCTGACATTAATTTTTTTTTTTTGGTGTGCTGTGAGATTATATGCTGTTTGTGTATACTTCCCAGTGTACACAAACAGCTGTTTTCTTGTTCAAACAAATGTGAAACTGGTTTGAGGAAAAATATAACTAAAAAAAAATATTAAATTCCAATAAATAAACTGCCTCAACTCCACTGCCATCATTACAACCCTGCAGATTCTACATCCATGTGAGGAGAAGAAGACAATTAACCAGGGGTTTAACATGTCAATCACGCCCTGTCAACCTATCACACTTGCACTCTCAGGTCCGCCTCCTACTTAACTCCCTCTGTGATTTGCTACTGGCAGTTTGGATGGCTTGACTGACGGCAGTCCTGATCCCGGCACTGGGAGGCATCTATGTATACGTCTTGGACATGAGAAAGGGAGATTGGGGCAGACATGTGAGGGTGAAGTGAAAGGGCCCTGAGGATAGAGGTTGAGATAGAACTCTGCTGTTCGGTCCTAATTAGAAGTGCAAAGGAGCATAGAGTCTTTGCCAGTGTAATGATGAGAGGGAGGAGAGGGCTGGTGCAGAAACAGAAAAACACACAGAAAGACTCACTTTATGGGGCTGGGGGGCACAGGGGTGCACTTGTGCACTAGGCACTAAGTTTTTACATCAGCCAAGCACCCCATTTAACACAGCCAATCACACACAGATAAGAAAAGGCAGATAAAAATATATGTAGGGTAAGCAAAGACACTATTAATAAACGTGTGCAAGTCTTTCATAATATTAAACTTGTTCAGAATTTTCTTTTCATATCCATATTTTATTGTTTTACTATTGTCAAGATCGAAAGACCCACTGCGTGCTGAATTAAGCACATGTAGTCAGGAAAGTGGGCTGAACTCATTGGCTGTGTATCCCATTACTTTGCTCTCTGCTTCCAACACTTTGGATTCCATACCGTTCTGTTAACCATCAGCAATTATCTCCCTGTCAGAGCTAAAGGTAACAAATTTCCCCCCATCCAGCCAGCCGCTATCATCCTCTGGACACCAGCATCAACTGACAGCAGCTAAATCACACCAGCCAGCCAAGACTCCTGACAGACAAATGCACTACCTTGGAAAACCTGGGCCCATCACTCTAAAAAGGGAGGGGTAGAAGAAAGGAGGGGCAGATGGAAGAGGCAGTCTCTCCCCGCTGACCTTACCCACACCCCTCCTCCCCACCCTGCCCCAAGCTGCTGTAAGAGATGGACTACCCTGTATGCTGTAAGCACAGGGCCCCGTTCCTAAATAAGAGAATTATTAATGGAGCTTTCCTTGGTTCTGGTTTATCTTGTACCATCACACTGGGTCCTGGTCCCCCCCCCCCCCCCCCCCTCCTCTTTCTCCC
>VVHJ01009731.1:27912-44462 GCA_015107715.1 Tylochromis polylepis | reverse complement strand
TATTTGGAGTTTACACAGCTACATTCGTGTCTGGAAATATCTTAGAAGTTTATTTTGTGACCCAGAAATTTGCATCTGAAAATGTAGCTGTCCTCTGCTGCCATTTGTACCGCCTCCATAACTGCCGCCATTGGTGGAAACTGGAATGGGCCGGGCCGCACTACGAATTCTGGGATAGGTTGGGCCACGCAGGATACACCTGACCCATCCTTCAAATCCGGGGAAATGGAGGACGCATTTGGAGCATCCTTTGGAGCATCCTTGGAATTGGGACAGCCTTCGTCGCGTCGCTGTGACGTCATCGGCTTCAAATGCGTCCTACATAGGAAGCGTCCTAGGTTTTGGAACACAGCAAATATACACAGAGCAGGTTATGAGGAAGAACAGGTGGCATGAATCAGGCATAACAAGACAGAGGAAGTCAAACTGAACACGACACACACGAGAAGAGACTTATCAAAATAAAATAGGAAACACAACACTGGGACAGAAACTAAAACATGTGAACTTGACAAAAAAAGTAAACAAAAATTTATATTGAATCAACTTGATTTTGCTTCATGGGGTCAAGGACAAACAAAAAATATTGTCAGTAAACATAGCTTGTTGCTGTATCTGTGAATACAAGTTAAATGCCTATTATGCAAAAAAGACGAAGAGGAAAAGGTAAAAGGAAAAAACAAAACAAAAAACACAAAAACAAGGTTCAGAGATGAGCTCTGGACCTGAGCTCTTTTGAGATGAACTGGTGTGCGCTGGTAAAATCTTCTGTGATCTGACCAATCAGCATTTGAAAGATTTTTTGGAACTCATGGACACTGCAGCCTTCAGGCTAGAGAGGAGAGGGAGGATCATTTTCAGCCAGTGGCATGAGTAATCTGGACATTATATGCTGCCACCCAGATGATGTCGTTTTCAGCAGGACAACTGTGCATTTTTTACAACTGTGTGGAAAGACATGCACAGTGTGTATGTCTGTGGGAAAAGTGCCTGGGTGCTAAACACTCAATACATGAAACATTTTAAACGATGGATATGGAAACCCCAACCTACTGTGGAGCTAAAATCCTGCAAAGCAAGAATGAATGCTGAAAAAAGAAGAGATGATGACAAAAACGTTGCTGTGACAATTTTTTGGAGATGTTTTTGTCAGCACACATTTTAAAAAAACAACAGCAACAACAAAAATCTATTTTGACATTTTAAAGGTTCTGTTTGGTCTAGTTTCAGTAAAAAAAAAAAAAAAAAAATTAGTGATTTGTAATTGGTTTCATTGCAAATTTTATTTTCATTTTGGACACATCAGCTTTATAAAAGCCGCCTTCATGACTCCAGATCAAAGAATGTTTCTCAGTTTTCTCAAAGCATTCAAATGCATGTGTTGGTCATTTTTGCAGTGCTGTTTCTGGATTCAGCTATGGTTACATTATTTTTTACAAGTAGTTCTCAGTCCAGTTCTCATGTAATATGGCATACCTCAGCCTTTCCTTCCCATTTACGTTCCTTAAGAATGGCTTCTTGACAGCCACCCTTCCGCTGAGACCATTTCTCCCTACCTTCAGGAAAAGATAGATGGATCAACTGAAGGGCCAGATACATATCTCAGGTCTTATATCAGGTCTTTCTTTTTTTTTTACATACAGGACTACCAGAAAGTGTTCACCTGCTGTAGATAGTTTTGGGCTGACATTTCTTTTTGTGTTCTCCACTTGTCGAGTTTCCTCAAATTTTTAAGGACACACCATGTCAAGATATGCCACATTTTTGGTCAGTAGCTCTTTGGGAATCACCTTGTTAGTGCAAAAATGCTATTTTATGCCTGTTAGACTGTGTTATATTTGGTATTTTTTTATAGATTCACCCAGAGAAAAGGAAACAAATGATGTGTTCTTGTGACAGGATGCCAGAAACAAAGTGGCTACAGATGAAATTTAAAAATGGTTCTTTGCTAAGTTGTCTGTTATGTGTAGACACAACACTGGTTCATCCCTCGAGTTTGGTACCTTTTCTATGCTTGAATGATTCATAGGTCAGTGTTAAGTGGTTTTAACATGGTCAGGTACAAGGACTGGGCTGAAAATGAGTAAAAGAAGCAGCCAAAGAAAAAATTGGAGCTTTCTTCAAAAGAAAGCTTGGAGAACTATTGCATAAGACCACTTTAAAAAGTACAAGAAAGTCTGACTCCTTATAAAAATAAATAAAAATGAAGGGTGGCTCAAGATTTTTGCACAGCACTTTATATTTCACAGTCTGTGTTGATTTGCAGCCATATTGACATCATTATTTTCTAATGTAAATCAGTTCTGGGTGGGTGGGGCATAGGCCTTGATTTATGGCCAGTGGATTATTTTAACTTATGAAGGGATGAGCTTGGTTTGCACAACCAATAAGCAATTTAGGCAAAAACTGCTAACCTGACATAACAGTACTTCTGAATGTGCTTTTTGAAATCACAGTGTGACCTAACAATAGATATTAGCTCTGTAAACCTGATCTCAGGACACAACAACAATGTGACATATATTTGTTCAGATCAGCAGAAACTGAAGACTGAAGAACCTTGAAAAAGATACAGTGGATGTGCTGCTGAAGTATCACAGGTCGCACAAGGTATCCTGCAGCGCTGCTGGGACAACTGAAATGGACTCAGGGCATCCACAGAAAGAAATGCACTGCTGGCAAAAGCGCAGTGACGTTGATGAATGTTGTCCTCTGAGTGTTAGGTAATATTCCCTGATGAGATGCAGTGTGTGCTCCGGCCCACAAGGTTGTGAGCGCGGCAAAAAAGTGATGACGAGAGGGTGGACGAAGCAGTACAGCAAGGCCACAGGAGGAGGAGTGACAGAAACAGCTTCTGCCCTCACACCTGGACACAAAAAACGAAGTGCTTTTTGTGATCAGATGATTTCTGAGTGTTACACTCCGTGGGAATGTAATGGTCAACAGATTTAAACATGTTTGGATGGCTAACCAAACTTCCTGAGGATAATTAGCAATACACACTACTTAACAATGCAGTTGATCCCAGTATATCCCTGGACAACAAAGGATAAAGTCTTTGTACTCCACAGTCTGATTTCTTTGTTGGAATTAACTAAGAAATCTTTCAGCATTGCTTTCTGAATCAGTTTCTTGTTCTGCTGTCTTGAGGTCTGCACAAGCAGAAATTGACAATTCTATTGTGAACTGATTAAAACAATCAGTGACAAAAGATTAGCCAGTGTTACTCCCCAAATCCGCATTTGGCAATTGCACATGCAATATCGGATCAACAGCCGAATGTTTCCCTTGATGTCTGCTGCATAAAATAAAAAAGATGCTGGAATGATAACAGCTTTATTTGCAAATAATAAAACTCTGGGTAAATGTGTCGTGAATGTTTATTGTCTCGCTCTGGCCTAATGCTGAATTGGCAATCAAAACCATTTTTGCCCCCAAAACAGGATTGCTGTTAAATCATCTTTCTCTAGCTTTGGGTCAATATCAGGGCAGGTTTATTGAGCATGACAAGCAAATCACTCAAAACGGGCTTTGAGGGTTAAAAAACGAGACCAATATATAAAAACAAAAAAAAAATGGGAGATTATTCTTGATATTTTGTGAAAAGAGTTGGGTTATCACTTGTATAATACTAATAAATATGTCAGACTTTAATGTGCAAACACTGTGAAGATTACAAAAAAAATCACATAACAAAATCTGGATCACCTTCTTACCATTCCTGTCTCTCCAAGAGAGAAAAGACTCAGAGTGACAAGGTGCTTCAGTGCCTTCTTGTGGCCATGTCTTCCTCCTCATCTATGTCTACTAGTGTGTGACTGTCAGCAGTCACAAGACAGTTTTACAACTTCAAACCATTGAGATACTTTGTAACGTAGTGTTAAAGGTTATTTTTACAAATTTTTATAAATCCAGTTTTCTCTAATGCCTGTGATTTACCCAGTGATTAAAGATAAGCCTCTTATCTCAATGCAAAGTCTCTACACAGCTTTAACGGCTATAAGGATGTTTACAGCACGAGAAGTTATGCAAACATGAAAAATGATGCCTACTTTTTCCAGTAATCACCACTAAACTGTTTTCTGTCTCTTATGGTTCCCTGCAAAGTGCTTGCATGCAAGAGTAAGAGAAAATCACCCCTCCGTTTCTAGACAAGGGAAGGCCATTCATCTTACTAACACCAGAGGTGAGTGATCATAAAGTGTGGAGGCTCCTCTTAAAAAGTTGGGACCTACTGGTATCAATCATCATCGCGCCTGCAAATGAAGATCTCTCGTCACATGGCGCACAAGGCAGGAGAGACAATCGAAAGTTCTCCCCTCAACTGCTACTAACCGTGCTCATTAGTCAGGTGCGCTGGTCATTATTTAACATGGAGCCTCTGGGATTGTTACTGTGGCCAAATAGCATTCATCAGTCCGATGAGGATCTGACATGTTTAATCATGGAGTGGGTACGAGAGAAAGAAATGCATTTGATTGAGGTGACAGCATAATGAAGTGAGGTGCACCATACGTGACCTTTCACATTCATTACACATTGGTAGAGGATTGATTTAATCAGGGTTGCATGAAAGTTACTAACTATACAGCACTATACTGCTGACTAAGCTGCCTCCATATTCCACAGCTGGTTCTCTATTAAAGGTTCCTGTCTTATACCTTGCCTGTCTCACTTTCTTCCCCCTTCTTTCCTTTTTAACTGGCTCTTGATTTCTTAATTTGTAACTCTTTATTTTCCTGATTGAATTCAGGAGATTGCTCCTTATTTAGAGACTTCAACTTCCCTTTCCTTAAGTTTCAGAAAGTACAGACTCAGTGCCTTCATTTATTTACTACATTACAATTTGACCTGGTCAACCTTTGCTTCTGAACATCCTGATTAATGGGTTTTAAGTCTAGTCTACTCAGAGGTACTCAAACTTACCCCTCACTTCACCATTTTAGTTAAGCATCTTAGTAGCTTACATAAGAAAACCCCCAAAATGTGATCTTGTGTTTGCAGAACATTAGAAACACTGAAATGCCACTGCCAGTACATGTCTGTATTGATATAGTGCCAAATCACAACAGTCACTTCAAAGGGCTTTTTACTGTAAGGTAAAGACCTTGGAGAGGAAATGATCAAATGATCCTTTATGAGCAAGTGCTTGGAAGGAAAAGCTGCTTTTAAACAGGAAGAAACCTGCAGAACTAGGCTCAGGGAGGGGCAGCCATCTGCTGCAACTAGTTGGGGTGATGGGAGAGGAAGGAGAAAAAGGCAAGCATAGGAAGACAAGACCACAGACTATGAGGGATGAGGGTCCTAATAGTTGAAGGCTCTGCATCCCATTCTACCTTTGGAAACTTTAGGAGTAAGCCTGCACTCTGAGAGTGCTGTAGCTATAATAGTTAATTCTTTGGGTACCATAAATATTTTCAAGTAATTTATGACCTTATATGGATGGTAGAGCAACGTCAGTTTGCTGGTGATGCCCAAGATGCCCAAGACAGCATAAAAGATGGATGTAGTCACTGTAATGTCACCCACTGGTTTTATACGCTATACTTTGACGCCTCAGTTTTACTGTTTTCACCACTGCCATGTCAGTTTCCTGGAGTCAGAAGTTACCATATTTGGAACAGAGGTTGGAGTGCGGGATGGGATGGTTGTAGCACAGGAAGTTCTTCACAACAGGGTTCTCAATCCAAAGACATACATGAGGTTCGGTTAACTCGTGATCATAAATTGACCCCAGGTGTGTATGTAAGCATGAATGGTTGTCTCTGTGTTTGCCCTGGGGCTGATTGACAACCTTTCCAGAGTGTACCCTGCCTCTCGCTCTGTAACAGCTGGGATGGGTTCCCCTCCCCATTGAACATGAACTGGATAAGTGGAAGAAAATGGATGGATGGATGGATGGAGCGCAAAGTCATCAGCTAACACCAGATAAGTATTCTCTGTATTTAATCATTAGTTATTATTAATCTCTGGCTCTCTTCCACAGCGTGTCTTTTGTCCTGTCTTCCTCCCCACATCCCCCACCGGCCGCAGCAGATGGCTGCCCCTCCCTGAGCCTGGTTGTACCAGAGGATTCTTCCCTTTAAAAGGGAGTTTTTCCATGTGTTTAAATTTTCACTCAAACCAAAATATTCTAACAACGTGTTCCTCAGTCTTGTAATAAAACTAAATCCAGCCCTAACTGACCTGTTTCCTGTTACCCAACTCAAACCTGTCGACTTATCTTACGGAGTCACTTGAAATAAAGCTCAGTTTAAATTATTCAGATTTTCTTAAGTACCATAATGTTTCTGTACAAAATTAACACTGAATAAGACCCTGAAGCACAGTGAATTTATTTGCATCATTATTGTGTCATTTGCCCCTGTTGGAGGACAATGGGACTACTTTTGTCCAGGCTGACCTGAAGAAGGAGCAGAGTTCTTCTTCTGGAAAAACCTGAAGTGCTTTTTCTTCGTTGTCATGCACAGTTCTTGCAGATCTTTGTTCTGCGCTATAAAAGTTTTTCATGCTGCACCTCAAGCTTTTGACACCTTTAATCTAGTTCTTCTAATTTTTCTTGCTTGTCTTCATGCTTTTCTTGCAGTTCTTTATATTTTTCTTCTCGTACTTTCTTTTCCTCGTGCATGTCGTTGTTTGTTTGTTGAACTTTGTCATGGATGGCCACTAACTCTTGATGTCTCCTGTGCAGTTCATGAAGTGCACACTGGATGTCTTTATGAATTTTCTCCGGTTGTTGCTTCTCCTCTTACATTTCAGTGTGTGTGTACAGGACTTTGTTATACAATCCTTGCAAATGGGTATTTTTCCTACCATTGCCTGGATTTTATTCTGCATTTCTGTGCATATTTTCTTGTTTCTCATCCTCAATTTCAATGTTTTTGTCCTTTACTTTGTAAAATACTCGTAATTCTGTATTTTTCTTCTCAAAGTCTGAGAGAACATGTTGGATTTCTCTCTGCATCTCTTCCAGTTGTTCCTTGTCCTTTTGCAGTTGTGCATTTCTTTGGAGTGCTTCATTGAACATTACTTGCATCCCTTCATTTTTCTTCTCCATGTTCTCGAGCTTGCACTGCATTTCCTTGTGTTTTTCTTGAAGTTTGTACTGCAGTTCTTTGTATTTACCTTCATGCTCTTCTCTTTCTTTTTGCAGCTGTGCATTTCTTTGGAGTGCTTCATTAAACATCACATGAAGCCCTTCAGTTTTCTTATCCATGAGCTGGAGCTTGCACTGTATCTCTTGGTCTTTTTTTAAAAACTTGCACTGCAATTCTGTGTTTATTAGTTTTTTTTGCCAGACCTAAAACATAAACTTCTTGGATGTTTTGTACTACAGAACAAGCCATACTTTTTTTAATCACATAATTCTATTAAAAAGCTCTAAAAGGTGCTAATAGCACAATGGAGATTGGACTCAAATGGAGGTGAGTCTCTGCAGACCATGATCACCTTCAGTTTCCTGTCCCAGGCCATCTCCCTAACTCCAGTATACAAATGAGGCTGTGTTATAAAACACAAAATCACCCTGTAGATTTGTTATGAATGGGGGAAACTATACAGAAAGGCCTTTCTTTTTCTTGTACCAGGTTGTGTGAAGATACTTTCCAATGCTGCAAAGCTGGGAGTGAGTGGAGAGTGCTTTTGGAGCCATCCTCATGTAGCCACTAGAGTAAGTGTTTTTGTCACTTTTGCATTGGCTTCACTGGTAAAAACAATATTGTCACCCTACCCCAAAAACAACTTAGCATGTAATTCCCCTGAACTGTTCACCACTTTGTTCAGTGGTAAACCTCTGATGCGCTTTATGTTTTCTGCCAGTGGTCATGATTCTTATGTAATATGGCCAGTCAGTTTCAGCAATAATCTGTGATCAAGGGTCATTGTCATAGCAGCAGCAGAATCTCATCCCTTTAATACGGTCTATAAAATCAGACCCTGGCAGCAAAATAAAACATGAAGACTGATGCAAAAACAGGGTACCAAAAGCAAATAAACAGTTTATAGTGTCGTTTGATGTGCTGGAAATGCCACGCTGCACTATGCACTCTCTGATGAAAGCTCACAGTTGTTAAGGTGAATTAAAATGTTATGACTCAATGGCATTCTGATGATTTGGCAGGTTTCTGAGGGAAAAAAGAAACAAGGTATCAATGTGGCTGTTTGCCCGACGTATCCATCTTCATTTTCTTTTGCGACAGCTGCAAGTATGTGGAAATGTTATCCCAGTCACAGTGACTGCCATCATCCTTAATGAGTGTCACACACAGGTGGCCCCTCAGCAGAGCTGTGATTAAAAGGTAATAATCTCATACCAGACTAGCTTGTTTCAACTCATGGACACGTATGTATGATAGAAGATTGTTGGAAATATTACTGGATTTTTCCAGTGCCTGCTGCAGGATTCCTGGTTTTAACTAACTTGATCCTCAAGCAGAGCTACAGCAGCAGTGACCCTCTGTAACAGTAAGCCATATCTGTTTAATTTTTCAGTGGAGCCAGAGCAGGCAATGAAGAACTCAATGTGGCAGTTCACAGTCACAAGTCAGACACAACAAGCAATGAGTGGAGGTCCCAGCAGAATTCCCCAGAGTCAAAAGTCTAAGCAAAACGCTACTATGACACAGATACAATGAACCACTTCGCTTTCAATAATTCATAGCGTTGTAGGGAGAGAACACCGAGGAGAAAAGCAGCGCATGGTTGGATGTAATTGACCGAAAATACATAGATTATGAGCCACTAGTTGTTTATTGTTTCTGCTGCAGATATTCACCACGAAAACCTCTGTTGCCTAGCTCACAAATAATGTAGGAGTCTTTCTTTGTGTGTCTCGAAATGCTGCCTCGCTGCGTTTTTATCTCACTCTCTCTTGCTTTTCCTCTTAATAGTGGTTCAGATCAATACAGTTTGCCTCTGGCCCAGACCTTTGCACTAAAACCAATTGTTCCTGGAACTCTGTACGAGCAGAGCCCACATGACTTTTCCGCGAAGCGTGTCTGGCTTTTGCATCTGGCGAAATGTGCTGCATTTAACATTTGCTTTAAAAGAAAACATGTTTATTTTGCTTAATGTCTTGTCATGGATGTGGAAGGCTTCTACAATAATGGATATGCTAGTTATATGTAGTGGGACAACAAATACAGCCTGGATATTTGGAAAACGCTTAATATCAAATACCTCTTGTAAAGAACTTGATGAGAAGCGTGTTACCATACACAGCACAGTAAATCTAAGTCTATAGCCAGAAGCTGGTTAGCTTTGTCACTGAACCAAAAATAGACTCACACACATAACTCAAGTTAAAGCCAATTTGCCTATTAATTTCTGTTTCACTCTTTAAATTATCAAGTGGTGCAACATTAAGGTTTTACCTGCGGAAACCTGCACCAGCAGGAGCACAAGCCACTGCTTTTGAGTACAGATTAAAGAAAAGAAATGAATCGTGTTGAATGAATTTAAGTTTCTCCCTGTTTTTCCAATCTTTATGCTATGCTAAGCTAGCCAGTTTCTACCTTTAGCTTGTTATTTACCTCCAGTCACGTAGCTCTCTGCAGTGATCTCTCTCTGCGTTCGTATATACCCAGATTGTTCGCAAGGATTTGATCCTGAAAACGGGTGACCCTTTTTAACCCACATTCAGCAGTAGGATCAGAAAGCAGCTTGAACTTACTACCCCCGAAACATCTGCTCTGAGACCAAACAGACACTGGATGTTACTGTGAGGGTAATGCAAACTAGTGAACCATGTGAAATTGCAGAAAGTGCCTCTACAGTACACTGGATAATGTGCTGACTCATGCCATTTCCTCTTTCCTCTTTGGCACAAACACTGCATAACCTGTGAGAGAGAGAGATAGTGACGAGTAATTTACTTTTGACACAAAGTAACATCAACAGAAATTCAGAAACGAAGTTCCCCAGAAGAACATTGCCTCAAACCTCCTCTCTCTCCTCTATTTGTGCCATTGTCCAGTTCTGAGACTCATGTAGGCACTTTCAGTGATGGATGCTACAGTATCTGTTGTCAGTTTGCCCCTCAGCAAACTGTGATGCACTGTTTGTTCTGACACCTGCACTATAAGGACAAAAGTACTGGGCTACCCCTCTTAATTTTTGATTTCAAGGGTTTTTAGTCTCATTGCCACAAGTGGATAAAATCAAGCACCTAGTCACGCAGCCTGCCTTTGCAAATATTTGTGAAAGAACACATCATTCTAAAGAACTTGTGAATTCAACTCTGGTGTTGTAATAAGATGTTTGTAGAGTTTGTAAAATTTCTTACCTCCTTGATAGTCCAAGTGGTATTATTGCAAAGTAAAAGGGCATAGGAACCACAGCAAGTCAGCCTTAAAGTGGCAGAACACATAAAGCCACCAAGTTCCCAGTTTGGATTTGGGAGACAGACACCCTATCTAATTTTAAGATTAGGCTTAAAACTTTCCTTTTTGACAAAGCATATAGTTAGGCTATATAGGGCTGGATCAGGTGACCCTGAATTGACCCTGGCTTAGGCTGCTGAGTGTTTCTTCTTCACTCACTATGTGTTTACGCACTGCTCTGCATTTAATCATTAGCTATTATTAATCTCTGGCTTACTTCTACAGTATGTCTTTGGTCTGGAGAGTTCTTCCTGTTTCATATGCACTTTCGCCAAGTGCTTGCTCAAAAGGGGTCATTTGATTGTTGGGATTTTCTCCCTATTATTGTAGGAGCTTTACCTTACAATATAAAGCACCTTGAGGCGACTGTTGTTCTGATTTGGTGAAATAAAAATAATATTGAATTGAATTGACCTGATAGTCAAACTCATCCCACACTCTTGTTATGCTATTACCAGCAACCACATGAAACTCACGAATCCACTCTTTCTAACAGTATGTGTTTTGACCGTCACCTACGAACGGCTGCAGAAATGCAAGCACTTTGAAATTGAGTGATTCTTTTTGATACACCCTGTATATGCCTTCTCTTGAGCTCCTGACTCACTCACTGGAGTAAACGTTACACTTCAGTTAACATCACTGATGCAAACTTTGCTGCCTTTAACAGGTAGCATAAAATGACATCTGTCACCATTTAAATCTTTTCATGGTATCCAGATCTTTGTCCCAACAAGGATAAAAACAACGGCAGATGTAATGACGGTAAATGAGTGGTAAAGGAGTGATTACACTGATCCATCAGCAATATAAATGCAGGGCCATCTGTTATTTTGTGGCCATGATAAAATACCTTTTGCTCATTTATGCTGCTTCCAATGTGAAATCTTTGGCACAGACATTTTGGACTGTTGTTGCTGATGTTAGGCTGATGATTATAAGCATTATTAACTTCCTTGGCTTCACACGCTCACGCAGCAAGGTACTAATTTTGTGAAGCTAGGCCCTCGTGGAAGACTATGATTACCTCCCAGACCTTAAGAAGGCATAACACGAGTGCTAATATTCTAAGAGAGCAGTGTCGGGAAGCAAAGTGTCGTTATAAATGAAAAAGAAAAAAAGACATACAAAAGAAATCTCCCTCCTAGTCCTTTTCATTAGTTGACAGTTTATTCTCCAGTGAGAGGACTAAATAAGGGCTGTGTCATTGGCTGCTGAGGCTAAATAGTTTGTGGGCCCAGCTGGTCAGTCACAAGGGAGAGAATTAAAGTCTAAAAATGGAAGCAATTTTCTTGCAAGATTAGCCTGCAAGGAAACTGAGAAAGATGAGTTTAATGAAGCTTTATGTCACAAAATTTACCCATTCAGTTATTTGGTGGTGGATTTCATCTTAATTGTTATTTGGTATTAAAGTCTTAAGTTTTGATTAACATACAGCATTGTAATTACTTTGCAACACAGCAGAAAAAGAAATCAGGAGGAATAGTTGAGAGCATAATAAACTTCCTGTACTCTGCATAAACGATTCAGAGAGAAGAGATTTTTATTGTGCTGATAAAAAGATTTCTATAAGTCAGTTATGTAAAAGTTTCTCTGGAACTGTATTTGTAAAATGAAAACGGTGTTGTCTATAGAGGCTTTCATTGTTTACTAAAGAGAGCCATCTACTGGAGAATAGCCTATATTAAACTGTATTCAAACAGATGTAAACTGCGTAGTTTTGGGGTTTAATTTGGTGTTTTTTGAGTCAGATTCCTCATAGAAGAATCAGAATAAACACACACGGTTGTACTTGCTGCAAAATGAAAGACAAAACATATTATCCTTTCATCTGTGATCCTTGTCCCAAACATCTGTGGCCCTTATTTAGTCATTACTCTGACACAAACCACTGATTAACTGGCTTTATAGTCATGCCAGTTCCTTTCCCAACCCATAACATCCTTGGCTCCTGGTTTTTCCACTAAAATGGAAATGAAGGATTGGCACTTTGCAATAGATGATGTGACAGCGGCAACAGTTGTATGAAGGTCAGTGTGATAGAAATGTGTTTTACGACGCTTACAACCTGAAAACCATGCATGGAACACACCATTCAGTAAAAAGTAATGGGCTATATCATGTGATATTTCAGGTTCTCATCCTGTTCAAATCAGCAGCATCCAGTGTGTGTCTATTTGGCTCTACATGTATTTGATCCCTGTCTTCTGACTTTATAAATAAAGTCTAGTACTGGATGCAAGTAATCATCTAAATGAATGTGAAATAATAAAAAATATGACAACACAAAATAGCTATTCAGATGGTGCACTACCTCCCCCAGCTTTTCTCTCAATTCAATTGTGAAGCTTGTGACAAAAACCAATTCATCACACATACCATTGCCCCTCTTTTCCCCTCTGGCTCATTTCCCCAAATAATTTAGGATCTACTGCCAAAGATGTTGGTGATGTGTTTGGAAAAATAAGCATCTTTTCAAGGTGATGATGACCCTCTCTGAGAAAAGGAAGGGAAGCCTCTGAAAATCCAATTATCCAAAGGCCTGCCTTTTTTTTTTTATTGCCATCAGCAATGCTGGCCCATCAGCAGCATAGCAAGTGTTTCCAACAATTGCCCCCACACTAATTCTATTGCTGTAGCCAGACTTGCCCAGGGTGTGGACATTAAGCTCAATTTTCATCTAAAAGTGATTGCATAATGTCTAACAATGCAATTGAGAAAATGTGGGTGTTGAGGCATAAATGGGATGATAAAAGGAGGCAAAACTTGATTTGAGAAATGAGAAATAGGAAAACTTTTATTTTATTCATGCATGTAAAGCAAATCGTTTTTGCTTCAATTTAGTGAAACCTTTGAGACTGTTACCTAAAGAGTGGGTGCATTAAAATGTTGACATGACCGAAATAATTCACAGCTAAGAATAATTAATGACAATGTTAGTAATTTAAATACTTTAAGCAATAAGAGACCAGCATACTGAAGAAGCCAAACAATAGAAAAATACAGTACTATAGGCTAACTCTATGAAACCATCACTGGTGGATGTACATTTGAAAGAACTTACTCCTTACAGGATATATAACATACATTACATACTATAACTTACTCCAGTCGTTATTCCTCCAATGTGGACATACAGCTATTTATTAAAACATATCCAAGTATACATGGAAATACAGAATATAAGGCAAAAACAGAATTCTTGAAGGTCAATATCTGCATGACCATCTTTATTCTTTAACACAGCCTGAACTCCCTTAGGCAGTTTCTTTAAGTAGTCTTCAACAATAGTTCTCCAGGGTTCTGGAGGACAGTGGCTCTGGGATTATTGTCATGCTGAAAATTGAAGCCATTGCCAATCAGATGCTTTCAGATGGTGCTGCGTGGTGAATCAAAACCCGACAGTGTTATTCTGTGGTCATAATACCATAAATTTCAGCAAGATCTCCAACACCACTGGCTGAAATGCAACTCCAAACCATGACAGAGCCTCCACCATGTTTAACAGATGACTGTCAACACTCACTGTCGTACCTCTCTCCTGACCTCCTCCATACATATTGATGATGATTTGAACCATAAATTTTGATTCATCACTCCATATTGCTTGCTACTGATTTTCATTGAGGTTTTTTGTGTAATTTGGCATACCTTGGAATTGCCTCCCTGTTTCCCTTCCTTATGAATGGCTTATTGACAGCCACCCTTCCACTGAGACCATTTCTGATGAGGCTTCAGTGAACAATAGATGGATCAACTGAGGAGCTAGATGCATCTCTCAGGTCCTGTGTCAGGTCTCTGCTGGATTTTTTCCCCTATTTTTTTTGTCTTTTACCCGTCTGGTTTCCTTACGTTTTTAAAGGATATGCTGCATGGAGATTCAAATGCAACTTGTTGGTGCAAAAATACTATTTTACATGTGTCAAACTGTGTTACTAAGAAATGAAAACAAATGATGTGTTTTTGTGACAGGCTGCTAGTAACAGGCTGCCTGAAGATACAATTTAAAATATATATATTTTTCTTTTGTTGTATTTTATGTGTAGACACAACACTGATTCATGCCTCGAGTTAGGTGTCTTTTTATACTTGATTGATTCACAGGTCAGTGTTAAGTGCTTAACAAAGAGAAAGAAGAGAAGAAAGAGAAGAAACAGTCCTCTGAAAATGGTGCATTTCAAGGTCTTTATTATTTTGTCAAAGGCAGAGTGACAAAAGAAAAAAAAATAACTAGAAAATTAAGTAGAGAGTAAAGAAGTTTTTAAAATATCAGATCCATTCAAAATGAATTCATTCATTAAACACCTGAAGGCAAAAATAATGATAAAACTAGTAGTCATTGCACTACAACATTTACTGAACGAATTAACAAACTGTTATGGGGGTCTTATGGAGTTAGTCAGTTTTCTGGGGGAAATCCAGAAGAATTAGTAATCCCTACTGAAATACTTGTTTACATAGCAAACACTCACATAGACAACTAAACTGATGAGAATAAACTGCTTCTGTTCATTCATCCACACAAGCCTCATCTTCACCTGAATGTCCGAGTCCTTATAGTGGATCAGGTAGTGCTCACCGTCATAGTCGTAGCACACGGGCGTCTTTTTCAGCTCAGCTGAAACTGGCGAGGTGACACACTTGAAGGGCTTCCTAAATTCATCTAGCAGAGTCAGACTCATAATGCAGCAATTCTGGCGAGAAGTTGAAAAGTAAATAAGTGCCAATGTGTATATTTTCTGCGTGCCACACCACTGCTGGGAATTTTATGCTCATGTAGTACCTCCACTTTGCCCTGCAAGGCCTCACAACGCCAGGGCAGGGTGATGTCGCCTGATAGAGGGGTGTGCTGCGACAAGTTTGTGCTGCTAATGACGGTTAGCTGGATCAGCCCATCAGAGATCTGAGCTGGACAGAGAAAACACGGCACCTGTAAAACTTTACAATACATCATTTAACTGTCACTATGATCTTATATGCAGGTTTAAGAAAATCACAAGACAGTTAACACATCTGAATTAAATCTACAAGCATTGTAACCATCAAACACTAATGAACACAATTTTTTTTCAGTGAATTTAGCTAAATTTGAACAAATTCAAAGGCTGTATCATATCAGTAGATTATTATATATAGCAATTCTTACACTTAAAGAATGAAAGTTAGAATATGTGGATTAACGCTTTAAAATATTGACTCAAGACTTAAATAAACTGAATGAAAGTTATTGTGTTACTTGAAACAATAACACTTTTTTCTACAATGACCCACATTTTCTCTGCATTTTTGTTTTGTTGAATAGAATTACTTTTGATGTATAACAATAATGGAAATCCTCAGCGTGATGCAGTGCAGCCTCTAAACTGCTTATATTGTCTGATGCATGACCAGCTGTTAGTAAAACGTGAGTACTAAGTTGAAATATTCCAGATGTATATTTTGAAAACAAAGAACTTCAGAAGTCTATTGATTTTTTTATGACAAGAGTATAGATCACAGGCTCACAAAATTTAATTCAATATTCTCAAATACCTTTTCAGTATAACCTCCCTTTCGTTCCACATAACTAAGTTTCCTGCCATATATCTGAGGTTTAATTATTTATTCAAGTGTACAGTTATACAGTTTGAAAAAGCAAACCTGTAAGTGTTTGTCACACATATGAAACAAACTATGGAGGCACATACAACTATACTGTACATGCCTAAACACAAATGGACTGGTCTTAGGAAATAAATTATATTCGTAAATTTGCATAATGGGAGGGGAAGAAAATCACAGCAAATTAATTCTTGATATTTAGCACGCTGTTTTGTATCCCTCTAATAGTTACTATACATGTGAAACATAGCTACACTGTGTTTTTTTAATATATCCCACACAGTACAGTAGATTATTAATTTTTCCTTGGCATTATTCACAGTGTTACTGAGTGAATGTGGGTACAAAATGTGGGTATAAATGGATTACTTCTGCGGCAGAAGAGCTGGGAAAAGCTTCCGGACATGAGCTCGCATACAGCGTTGTGGAGAACAATGTGTAGCTGGTAACCATGGAGACCGTATTCAGGGTCTATATCACAGAAAGGGGCTCGGACCACCGGCTCCACATAGGAGCTGGAAAGGGGAAAAAGGGAAAGAGTTCATTAAATCAGAAAATGTAAACTGTATC
>VVHJ01009731.1:13182-27892 GCA_015107715.1 Tylochromis polylepis | reverse complement strand
GGGGGGGGGGGGGGGGGGGGCTCATCAAGAAAAAAGCATTTTACTAAAAAAGATTTATTAACTTTGTGGAACATAATAAATAAAAGTGCTGTACTCCCACAGGAAACCACAGGAGGGTGCTATGTCCTCACTATGCTGAAGTGCGGTATCATTAACTTTGTGTGGTCCTGAAAATACTTTTGTTTTCACGTGGATAGAAAGTAAATTACTGTTGGGTCATAACTCATAAGCCTCTAGAGCACCAGTGAGTCTGAGTGTAGACAAGAGCTGTGAGCACTTCCACCAGAAAACAGAGTTTTTACAATTCTAACAATTTCATCAATTTAATTAGTTTTCAGGAATAGCTCTCCAGGCTTCTTGAAGGACATTCAAAGCTCTTATTTGGAAGCTGGCTGACCTCTTCCCGACGTACTGACAATGATTTGAACCACAAATTTCAAATCTGAATTCATCACCCCATTAAAACCTGTTGCCACTGATTTTCAGTCCAGTGTAATTCTCATACCTCAGCATTTTCTCCCTCTTTCCCTTCCTTAAGAATGGCTTCTTGACAGCCACCCTTCCACTGAGACCATTCCTGTGTCATGTCTTTGCTGAATGTTTTCCTATTTCTTAAGCTCATGATTTTCTGGCACTGTTCATCTGCTGTCATTTTTTAGGTCTGACACTTCTTTTGTCCTACTCTTGTCCAGAATTGACAAATTTTCAGCTAATAGCTCAATTAGCCCAATTTAAAATTGGTTCTTTGCTAAGCTGTCTGCTACGTGGAGAAATCACACTGAACATTGAGTTATGGGCCCTTTCTGTGCTCGAATGATTCATAGGTCAGTGTTAAATGGCTCAACCAGTTTTCTGAAAACTGTCAGGTACAAGGACTGGACTGCAAATAAGTCCAAAGAAAAACTCTTTCAGAAAGTCAAATCCCACCATACAGTGCATCACTGATGGGTCGCTATAGGAGCGATACTGTCAGTTTTTGCATCTTTTGAATTTGAGCTGCAGCACACCTTGTATGGATGTTCATAAGAGCGGCTGGTTATAGTCCAACCTACCAAACAGAAGATCCCTGAGTGCTTCTTTCCACCAGCTTGTGGAAGTGGAGGGTGAACATGATAAAGGCAACTGAGCACTGGTCCTGGAAAAAAAAGGATGCTTAAAGATGTCACTTCTCCTGATAAATACTGTGATAAATACTGAGTATCTTGTTCTGCTACTCTAAGCCAGTGAATTATAATCAAAACGTGGCATGAATGCCCGAAGTAATTACCCTCCAGACACCGATGATGATGCCAGTCTGTAACAACTTAAGCTGCACCAATCTGTCCTGGCCAATGACTTGCATCTTCTTAGTTAGCATCTGCATGCCTAACTTTGCCATGAGGGACCTACAAACAGGTCTGACAGAGGAAGCAAAGAAGGCAGTTGGTTGTACTGAGACAAGAGGAGAAACAAAGGGTGTAGAAGGATGTCAGCTGCCTTTACCTCTTTGGGCTGGTGCACGTTAGCCCCCTGACACCGTAGAGCTGAAGGGTGGAAATCTGCTGGTAGTCGGGCAAACGGTCTCCTCCACTCCAGCACAGTGTCACTGAAGTCTCAGTGAACTGGGACCAGCTCAGCTCCAAAGTGCTCTCACGCCCTGACTTATCAATGACTGTCAGTTCCCAGGTGACGTTCAAGTTTCTAGAGTAAGAAAACAGAATGTAGAATTGTAGGAGCAGGAATTTCTGCATTAAAAGCATGCAGAACGATGTAGAGAGAGTGAAGGAGACAGCAGGTGAGAGTGAAGCTAAGCATGGCAGAAGTTATTGGTTTATTGGTTCTTTAATATTAAATACCACATAAACAGTCCAAATGAATCACTGAACAAAAATATAATCTATCCATTTGTCTTCTAATTTATTACAGTGAAAATAATTGGGCAGTGTTTGGCAGCGTTGCTCTTTAAATCAGAAAAATTACAAGTTTATTAGCTGTTACATCTCATTTGTCAGCAGTGGGAAGTAGTATGACTCCATTTAAAGCTGTTCTTGCTAATGAAATGATATGCAACGAATTAAATTAAAACTGCAGCTGTTGTGACGAATCTCTTGATCCAGTTCTATCTAAACTGCGATTCAGGGCTGCCCCTGCTGTAACGCAGCCAGTGCCTTGCTGAGACACCATCCAATATCAATTAGGTGGGGGAACAAAGCTAAAAACTGGAGCAGCCCAGGGGGTTCCAGCAGCTGACCCCAGGGATTTCACTCTGTACTGCCTGTATGCTTGACATCTTGTGAAATGATTATTACCAAGGTAAATCGCATGCTCCTCATGGTCTCTAACAGACAAAAAAAACCCCACAGGGAGTCATCTGAGTCAGTGGGAGGAGGGAGGAAGGCTGAGGTGTGCGTGCATGCATATGTGTTCTGTGGTTGAGGGGTTGGGGGGGCTAAGTAATTTATTTCAACAATTCAGACAGCCCCTGCAAGGAACACAATTATTTCTACTTCCCCTCTGTACCACAGCGACTGCCACAGAACTCAATATTGAGTGCAGCACAGCCTCTAATCAGAGGTTATAAAAACACAGCAGAATCTGCGGTGGAGGTGGCGAGGGAGCTCTCCCCTGTGTGCTGGCATCCCCCTGAGCAGACATCACGTTCGGAAAGAGACCTCCTTCCTCACCTTTAATAAGAAAGTGTCATTAAGTGTGACATAAAAAAAACAAACCATACTTTTTGTTTTTGATTACCAGCAGCTTGAACTATCCTCTTGTTGTGTTCTCCCCCCACCTCTCCAACCTTGAACTTTCTCAAAAGCGAGGGTAGAACTCCAAAGTTTTGCTATTTGCTAACAGCAAACAGTGATCGGCTTCATACAGCTGCTTCCAAACAAATACCAAATACCCATTACAGCACAGACACAGCACAGATCAACACACCTCCTTTTGACTTAACGGATATAAAATTAAATATACAAGTAGTTAACATGAGCATTTAGTGAAAAAGATAATGAGATATTTTTCTTCTTAAGTGTGTTTGAGTAGGTGATACATAAAGCAAATGGAAAACCTCATTCCTTTGAACTAAACTTGGGTTTTCTCTCTTTATCCGTCTCACACTTCACCTGAGGACCCGTTCTGTTTGGCTGGGTAGCCCTGTGTGAATACTGATGAGTCCAAGCCGCCTCGTCCACTTGATCATATCACATTCAGCTACAGTCTTGAAGTACAGCCTCTTATAGTAACCTTCGGCTTGATCCTGCACCTCCATTGTGGCCATCCTTGACAGAGATTTGCCCATGCACTTTTTATTCTTGCTGAAATCTGCAATGTATAGCTTTCTCCACAGAGCACTGCAATGACAGTATCAGGAGAGTGACCGATTCGGGTTAGTAAAATCAAATCAGAAAGGTTATAAACCAGTACAGTATGTCTAGTGTGATCATTTCTTACAGGGTGGCCATTCTACGAAAACTGAAAAAAAAAAAGTTTAAGTTTTATTCATCAGAAAGATAATATCAAAACATTAGCAGTGAAATTTCATGCTTTAATAAGTTTAATAGTGAATTCTTCCAATACAGGAATAATCTTTTCTACTAGGGAGGAAACTATTTAACCCTGTGATGCCTGAAGCGTAAATCATTGCCAGAAAGTTCTAATATTTTTTAAACCCAATTGTTTATTGAACCTTCTGACATTTTTTTGAAAGAAAGAAATTAATGTCAGTTTGCATATAGTATAAACTTTAGTTTGTATCATTTTTGCCACATTTATGAACAATTTATTGCTTAAAAATGTATTGTGCAATTTATACTGGTTTTTCATGAAAAAAGAATCAGACTGATGACGTGGAGGTCTCAAAAATTCATGTATCAAGTATGACACGCTTGGCGTTACAGACAACACCGATCAACTAGTTTCTTGGTATTTTTGATAGTTATTGGATGACATTTGGGTTCTGATTGTGGTTCTGACCAATAACAACAACAAAAAATCAATGTGTCAACTTAACCTCTGCAAACTTTAAAAAAAACATAGTGACAAACTGTTGAATTGACCATAGGCTGCAATCTGGCTGGCGTTTTTACATTTCAGAATATGTGCTTAATTATTTATATGTATATTTTGATTTGTAGGACATGTTTTTCACTGACATGTGAAATGTTTTAATAAACTACACCACTTTAATAAAACAAGTTTAGGCATCTACTGAGTCATGATCCTTGCAAAATCATGCAATCACAAAATCACAATTTTGAAATGTAAACTTTTTGCATTTGAATTACCTCCAAAAGGTCGAAGTGCTAAATGCTTCAGTACATAAGCTCAGTGAGCATCTGTGGATATGTGGCTTGAATTTCAGGCCAGATATCGAGAGATATGTGGCAGGATTTCCTAATGAAATTTCCTACTTTAGGAAAGTGTTGTCTAACACAAGTTTCAAAGGAAATGTATAAAAAAAATTGCAATATAGAAGACCAGTGGAGTATAGCACGTGAGTTTTTTCTAGATATCTGAAAAAATAAACATGAACATGAATATCAATGCACCACCTATGGGTGCCACAGCTAAAGTTTTCACATTTGACTAGTTGAGGAATTTAGGACCACGCTGTAAAGTTTCCTCTTTCAAGGTCTAATGGCTTTTTCAAGGAAAAACAGAAGAAGAACTGGGGCAAAAATCACAGAGCTCCTGTGGCTTGGACTCCTACTAACTTAAAAGTTCTGTTGTAAGATTTGGAGGCATACTGTCCCTTTGCTATTGGATTAATTAACATAATCATGTATTTAATAAACTGTGGAAGTTGCACTGACAAGATGGTACTTACTTGCTGTTGGCAAGCTGATAGAAGCGCTTATTGATGTGGCTTATGCTGAAAAGTGTGGAAGCATCCAGGTATGACAAAATCTTAATAAGGATCTCAGATGGCAGTCTATGGAAAAGGTAATTAGACATGACTACAAGGAAGTGACAGTGTGTCTTCATGCCTCCTACTGTTCAGAATTCAGTCTATGAGATAAATGTGTTCTAAAACACTGCTTGAAAAGCTTGTCATACACTTCTGGCAATAAAGTGAAACTACTTATCCCCATGTTCTGTTCCAGTAGATATGGTGAATAAAACATGCAAATATGTAAATATGTAAAGAACGCAGATGGGATTTTTAGATCTAAAGTTCTAATGAAAGCCATCCAACCATCCATCTATCCATCCATGCCTGCTAATTAGAAATATTGCTAGGTTTGTTGGCTCACAGCTGTCCTGGTTAATGATGCCACTGCTGTCCAATTAAATCACTTGAGTGAGCAATAAATTCATCTTTCTATCACCTGCCCGTTCAGTCACTGTCATTTCACCACATATCAAAAACCAGATTAAATTACTTCAAGAATAAATTGATTAAGAAACCAGATTGGGCGTTGTTTTAACAAGGTAAACGATTTCATACGACAGCTTTAAAGTTCAGATTATTCAAACAGCCATCCTCTCACTGACACTAAATTCTTGCAGCTGTAATAATAGTTAGTAATAATAGATGTAACATGTGATATTACAACTCATAAGTTTAACTTAAGTCTACAGCCATGGCAGTACAGAGCAGTGCTTTGAGCTGTATACCACTGTTGCCTACATGCTTATATTACGATGGGTTTGCTTCATCTCGTGATGGCAGTGCTAACATGTTCATATTTAGTCATACGTTAGTATTTGTGTATTGACTAATTCATGCTAAATACAAAATACATTGAGACTAAAGAGAATGAAAAACTATTTTTCAGTTATTTAGTCAGAAATTAGAAGGAGGAGTAGAGTTTATATGTCTATGGGGCTGAAATATGTGCAGAATGAGGTTTGGTGTTATCTTGCTGAAATAAGCAAGCTTGTTCTCTGAATAGCATTTTGCTCCATATGTCAATTCAGTATCAGTGATGCAATCAGAAATACCCCTGCCATGTGCAATATTGCACCTCCATCAGGGACACTATTTTTAAACCGTGTTCTGATAACAAGCCCAATGGTCCTTCTGCTCTTTACATACCTTATATGCCAGAGTTTTAACTTGCAGGTGTGATGATGATTTTCAGTGATGTGGTGCTTTCAAGGCCAGTCTCTAATATCTAATACATATAACTTAACACAGATGATTTAAATAATTTAATTCTTTGATAATTTTTTTTCTTAAAATTTTACAATCAGATTTAAGGTGTGCATATAGTTAAAAAAAATACTGGAATCTGAAAAATATAATGTCTTTAGACTGACTGAATTTGGTCACAACTGTGATTGGTATTTTTTTTATTATTATTATTATTTTTCTATATAGTTGAATCAGTGAAAAGATTATGAAAATAAATCCGGGCTGTACTCCAAACCTCTAAAACCATTGTTTAAAAAAGGAAAGTCTGAGTGAGACAATTATTTCTGCTCGTTGAGGCGTTCAGACTAAAACAAATATTACAAACAACGCTGTTGCTAAATATGAACGATTAGCTGTTTTAACAGAATAATTTTGGTATGCAGTAGAGGAAGCAACAGTCTGACTGACCTGTTTTTCTGTGTTGTGACTGCCTACATTTAATGGGAAAGAATCCAACTGCTTAATTCATGTAGTAAAGTGTTTTCCACCGCAATTGATTTTCGTTGTGCTGTTATTGTATTTGTTGCTATAAATCCTTTTACTTTGAAGGCTATAAAGCTCTGAAGTGACACTGTTTCTGAACACAGTCTGGTTTGAGCGCTGAATACTACACAGATTAAAAAAAGAAGAAGAAGAAGAAGAAATGGCATGTACCGTGTACAGTCTGTGCATGCACTGACAGATTACCTTTCCATAGAGCTCTGAGTGGACGCTGGGGATGATTTGTCAGCTCTTTTCGACGTCTTTAATGCTCGTCCAGGAGCGACTGCTTTCGAGGCTGCCATTTGTTCCGCTGGTCTTGACAACTTTGTGACAGTCACAAGATAATTTATATTTGCAAGGAAGTTTTAAGGTCGTGAAATTTTAAAAGAGCGTTTATTTGACAGCTTTTTTTTTTACTTAAAGTTCATGAAGATAACATCCGGGATCCAAAATGAACAGCTGGCACTGTGTTAAATCCATAAGTAGGCTACATTAAAATGACTTCTTTCTCCTTGTTTGTAACCATATGTATGCTAACGAAATTCCGTGAAAGCGTCGGGTCACCATGGTGACATCGGCTTCTTCCGGTGGGAGGAATCACACGTGCCTTCAAAATAAAAGCAGACTATCGTCTGTAGCCGTGAAAGCAGTTCCTTCTATAGCAGCTGGATAACTGCTACAACATTTGTAAAGGACATGTTTCAGGTCAATTAAGTTTAAGTCAATTAAACGTGATCTGGTCATTTAAGTAGTAGAGGGGTTTTTAAAAAAAAAAAAATCAGTTTCAACTGCTTAGCATTGATGAAATTAACAGCAGATCCACTAGAAGGGCAACAATGAGACAACTAAACAAAACAGGACTGGTTTTACAGATGGAGGCCAATGACATTTTTCTCCTCCCCATCTTTTTCTGATCATTTTTTCACTAGTTTTACATTTAGCTAGAGTCAGTGTCCTACTGGTAGCATGAGGTGATACCTGGACCCTAAAGAAGTTGCACAGGTAGTCCTACTCCACCAGGATGCCACATCAATATGTGCCTTTGAGAGAGGGTTTGCTGTGTCTCCCAAACAATCTCAAGAGCATGGAGGAGATTCCAGGAGATAGACATTTAGTCTAGGAGAGCTGTAGAGCCATAGAAGGTCATTAACCCATCAGCAGGACCGCTTCTTTGTGCAAGGAGGAACAGGATGAGCAGTGCCAGAGCCGTACAAAATAATCTCCAGCAGGCCAGTGATGTGAATTTCTCTGACCAAACAATCACAAAGAGACTTCATGAGGGTGGCCTGAGGGTCTAACATTTTCTAGTGGGCCTTGTGCCCTCTGAGAGGGTCTGGAGAAGTTGTAAAAAGAATGCTATACTGCCTCTAACATCATTCAGCATGACTAGTTTGGTGCTGGTCTGGGGAGGCTTATTCATGGAAGGACACACAGAACTCTACCGACTAGGCAACAACACCCTGGCTGCCATTAAGTATAGGGATGAAATCAGACCCTACACTGGTGCAGTGGGTCCTGGGTTCCTCCTGGTGCACAACAATGCCCCCCTTCATGTATGAAGGCAGCTCCTGGAGTGTGAAGGAATTGATAACACTGACTGGCCACCATGCTCGACTGACCTAAATCCACTAGAATATCTCTGCTTTGGTCCAGCTGACGTCACCAGGTTGCACCTCAGACTGTCCTGGAGCTCAGTGATACCTTGGTCTAGATCTGGACACCATCCATCGTCTTATTCGGAACATGTCCCGATGTTGTCAGGCATTCATACAAGCAGGTGGGGGTCATGCAAACTACTGAGTATAATTTTGAGTTGCTGCAATGAAATTTCAGCAAAATGGATTATCCTGCTGCATCTTTTTTTTTTCACTTTGATTTTTGGAGTGTCCTTGAATTCAGCCCTATTTAGTTTAATAAAAGAAAGCAGAGCATTTAGCAGTATCAGTCATCAGAATTTGGACCCATGACTGTAAAAAAACATGGACAAGTAAAGCTTTCTGACATCTGGCTTCTTGCATTTTTGAAGCCAGAGTCTGCACAGTGGCGATTAGAGATAGAGTCACTATACAAAATTCCTGCCCATACACAAACTGTACGTGACCACCAACATGCTTCCTGCAGTTTTTGTGTAGCCCAGCTACTCCAGTTAGCCTAGTTACATCCCTTCTGTTGGTTTTACTCAATAACTGTCAAAAAACAAACAAAAAAACTGCTGCTACTATCGGCTTATTAACTTAAGGTAAATACAACCATGCTGACATATTCAAAAAGGCACACAGCTTAACATACTATAGTTCCTTACAACATCAAATAATATTATGTAACTCTTACTGTTAATATGTTAGGTAGGTTAACAGTTAGCACCCACAATGTGTTAGAGAGTTGTTAGCGAGTTTTACATAAGTTTTGCTCTCATTTTCAACATGTTTGAATTGATAATTAGTCACACTTTAGTTTTTGTTAGCCTCACATTAGACCAAGAAATGCTATCAGCTGTACACACTCCACAGAGGCCCAGAGTTATTGTAAATGTAAATGTAATACATAACACTGAGGACGAACATTTAAACAGTTTTACACCCATTACACATGCACAGAGCACTCTGCAGCCTGGAAAGACGGAAATACAATAGAGAACTTTAAAATGTTATATTAAAAACACTGGAATAAGGTTTCATGTAAATGTAATTTGTTCTTCTCATTTAAAGCATGACCCAAAATCTACATTATTATCAAAGATTACATTTACAGAGGGTAAAAATGTGTGAGGGGGAGACCATCTGGGCCAAGCTGGGTCAGGATTTCTGGGTCCAGTGGTTTTTAGAAACCTCCTCCTCTTCTTTCATCACAGCTGTCCTGTCCCAGATGTGCTACTGATCCACTGAGGCAGATGTCATGTCAGAAACATCGGGAGGACTGAAGCTTAACTCAGGAGTAAAGGAGGACATTTAATTTTCACCAGCAATCTTCAAACCACTGTGCAAAATATATGGATTTATTGTTAACAGTGTTTTGATCAGCTGCCCTGGACATCTTCTGTTAATGCTTCATATTATGTTTCTCAAAGGATGTAGGCTACAGAGCGTACGGCCATTTAGTCTTCCATATGACTTTAAGAATAATTCAGTATGCTTTTTAACCTGGATATTTGAAATAAAAACTCTCACTTCCAAATCAGACCTATAAAGAGCTGGTGAAAGTCAGAAATTTAGACATAAATTTTGGTTTCAGCTCATAAATATTAAGCTTTGCCATTTTCCTTTGACATATTTCGCTGAGTAAGAGCAGCTGTAGTCACTTCATAAATGCAATAACAGCTCACTGGAAAGTATTTAAGATACAACTAACAATTTTTAATATCTGAATACTAACTGAAGGTGAAATTGTATTTACATGCAAAGAAACGATGGGCTGCTAATCTCAGACTGAGTTTATGAAACTTAAACTAGTTTTAATGTTTGTTACAAATGGAGAAAAACACCTCAGCCACACGCAGACAGTTGTGGTTAAACCCTGTTTCTTTAATTGTGTGTTAAACAGCTGTGTTTTCAGTATTTAGGACACATTTCTGTGAATTACCACCAACAAACTGAGATATCAGGTAGAAACCGGTGAATTACAGGCAGTTTGTGAATTTGAACATTTCAGTCTTCTTAGTAATTCATCTTTGGTCATTGCTGTCTTAATGTTGTTTTTTTAAGGCAGCAGCGTTATTGATTACTTAATTATTGCACTGCTACTGTCCATACACATGTGGAGAAAAACAGTTTGCAGATAGTTAATAATCATCTCTGCACAGGAGCTGACGAAGAGTCCAGCCTGTTACTCTTACAGTATATAATGAATGACTTTTCTCTGTTTCTCATATAAACCGTTTCAGTGCCTCATCTTTGGCAGCGTGCTGCATGAATTAACATCCTTCTGTTCGGTAAAGTCAGAGCAGCAGAACTAATGTGAACTACAGCACTGACTTTTAATTAACATTCAAGCTCAACAGAGTGATTTCTTTAGTCAGGGTAAATTCATTCATGTGCACAGATTAGCCACCGAACACCGGCTTAGCTGACTCCTTGTCTTAGCTAGTTATAGCTAAGGATGCTAATTTACTAATTAGCTTAAAATCACACATTTAACTCATAGAAAAAGTACAACAGTGCCTCTGATCACTTATGTCGGTTAGTTAAGTTATTGCAGAATACCTCATGCTGTTAACTTGAAACAGACAGTCATGGTTATGGGAAGTAAAGGTTGGATCTTCTCTCAATCTTCATCTGCAATTCACAACAGAAATATGAGAGTTTCTCCTGACAGAAGCTATCAATCAAAGACAACATCACACCCCAATTTTACAGCTTTGGATGAGCGATTTAAAGCATAATCATGAGAAAAGTGACCCCTTGAACCCAAATCAGCATAATGAGAACTACTTATCTTTGGGAAAAAACTCTGAGGTAATTTTTTTTTTTTGGGGGTCAGTTTGACAACTCTCTGTTTGACAGCGAGTGTCTCTGGTCATCTGTTAAACACAGTGGAGGCTCTGTCATGGTTTGGGGCTGCATTTCAACCAGTGGTGTTGGTGGGTTTTTTTGCAATTATGAATGCAGAAAAGTACTTTCAGATATTAAGCCATCATCCAATACCATCTGGAATTTGCATGATTGTCAGCAGCTTCAATTTTCATCCTAAACACACTACCAATGCAGTAAAAGCATAACTGGTAGAAAAACACACAGGGGAACCTTATCAGTCATGGATTGGCCTCCCCAGAGCCGGGACCTCAACATTACTGAAGCAGTGTGGAATCATCGTGACACAGTACACAACTAAAGGCAGCCAACATCCAAAGAAGAGCTTTGAATGTCCTTCAAGAAGTCTGGAGAACTATTCCTGAAGACTACTTAAAGAAATTACAAGAAAGCTGCCTAAGAGAGTCCAGGCTGTGTTATAGAATAAAGGTGGCCATAACAAATATTTAATATCAAGCTGATTTGAATTGTACACTTTATTTTTGATTTATATGCTATATTCCACTGTATATTTGCACATTTCAATAAATAGCTGGAAGGAACCCTTCCACACTGGCAAGTGGAAAGACTGGGATTTGCTATGTTTTAGATCAAATAATGAAATTAGTAGTTATTTGATGGAGTTCATCAGTTCTTTTGTTTTTACATTTTGATTGCTGCAGGTATGTGACATAGTTCAGTGTTTGTGTGGTCAAGAATAGTGTTAAGGTCAAACAAGCAACGTGCCACAATGTGAGCTGAGTCTTCTATAGCAATTGATGGCTTCTGGCCAGAGTCCATGTTTAGGGTGATTGTTTGAAAGCGGTTGTTAGGGGCTGGGTCTGTGACCCAGTGTTTTCAGTTTGTTTTGATCTCTTTTGTTGTATTTTGAAGATAATGTGGATAATGTGCTTAGTTTTACTCTTCCTCTGTGACGTTGTTATGTTCATTTGTGTCAGCTGTTTCCCCATGTGTTTCCACTTCCCCTGATCACCTCCGGTGTGTATTTAGCCTGCGTGTTTTTAATCAGTCTTTGTCAGGTTGTCTGGTTTCCTCCCTTCATGTCATGTCAAGTTTCAGGTAATTCATGATTCAGCTCAGGTCATGCTTGTCATGCATGTTTCATGTTCATGTTTATTCTCATAGTTTCCTGCATGCTCCTGCTCTGAATCATGTTCATGTCTTTTGTCATAGTCATCACAGTCTAGTTTTTCCCAGTTTAGGTTTTAGTTTTAGTTTGTTTTTGCCTTGTTTTTGGACTCGTGTTTTTCGGCCTAATAAACGGCTCGCCTTTTGTTAAAGTTCAGTTCTGTCTCTTCCGTGTCTGCACTTGGATCCACTCCACAAACACACTGGCTGCTCAGCCGTGACAGCAGTTTAGGATTTATGCAATATTTGCAAAACAAGAATTACAATAAATGTATGTTTTTGTCTCATAACACAGCTCACCCAACTAATTTACCCAAAAGACATTTTCCAACTTTCCGGTAACTGTTTCTCTCACTTCTAAACTAATTTAAATTAAGGTATATTGCATATTATGGAAATTAAGTTGACTTCTCCTTTATGATAGTTATGCTGCTTAAAGGACACTCATGATAAGCAAGTTAGCCTTGTAAGTTTACGTAACAAAATTTTCTGAAGCAATGAGTTTGCATACTTAAGTGAAGCCAACTTGTAAGATTTTACCTTGGAGTTCCCACAGGCCCGCGAGGTAAACTGTTGATGCATGTAGATGTATAGAGTACATATTTACACATATTGCACAGATTTACTTTCATTTCCTGGGGGGTTAAACACATTTGACCTTTACCCCTAAACCATGATTAAAATTGCACTCTTAAAATTTCTTAGTTTATCTCAGAGAAAGCTACCTTTATCCTGCTATTGAGATTCCAGTCTCTACAGTGTGATTAATACAATTGTGGACACACACACACCACACACACAAATTAATAGCTGTCACTGTAAGCTTTAGCAGGCACAGTACCGCCTGCTGTAACCTTTCCCTGGATTACCAATATAACTCCTCATCAGGGTGTTAGCTCAGCACTAGCAGGGGAGGAACAGGCAAGATTGATGCTATTTGTCTCCTCACACATGCTAAGATAGAGGTCACATCTTACTGAACTAAGACTAGAGAGACAAAACACAGTCTCTTTCTCCACATTCATTCATTCTCCAGCAGTGTGAGAGAGGATTCACAAATGAAGCAGTTTGAGAGCCTGACCTCATTTCAAAGATGAAGATACAGAGTCATTTATAGCTGCACATAGACAGATGGACTGGCAGACAGATGGACTGGCAGATATAGTGGGTATTTTAGATCTGATGAAGCATATAGTGGCATGAGCACATGGAGTGGATCTTGTTTAATTGAATTCATTATATGCCTAATATTTCTAATATTTGTGACAGACATATTGATATGTAGTTATGCAGTTGGTCTCACAAAAAGGGACACCAAAAGTATACATACATGTGTGCTATGTACAGGAAAAAAATGCAGAAAGATGATAAGTCCTTTGCTTTGCAAAAACAGATGGCTCGCTTTAAGACCCATCCCATAATTGACCTCCCCTTTTTCCTAGAAGCCAGTAGGCTCTGCTAGCTGTCAGGTAAAATCACCATAACCCTGTTGTCACTCTAGCCGATCAGCTTGCCTGATGAAAGTGAAGTCCCTTTCAGGGCAACAGCAGCCCCTGGTATGGTAATGGCATGTAGGCCACATCCTTTTTGCTTGCTTGTCCCCCGTACTTGACATTTGATGATTTCTGTAGCTATGTGTCCTTCTAAAGGCCTGAGGACAGCTGTGGCTCTTGGATACCTGATGTCACTCTTCCGCATGGTTTGTCAGTCGGCTCTGACAGTGCAGTGTTTGTCAAATAGGAATGAAAGGAGCAAAGGATTAACCATGATTAATCTGAAAATAATGTCTTTCTAGCAGAGGACTTAGCACGTACAAAGGCATGTGAAACACATTTCACAAGTCACATATTCTTCAGTTGTGTCTGAGCTTTCAACACTTTTTAACAGTGATATATTCTCTACCTGCTCATCTTATCCATTCACTTACTTGCGTGAAACCCTAAAACAAAATCCAGCTCTGATAATTTAAAAGTAACACAGTCTTTTTCTTTACTTGAGTGGATAAAACGGCTGGCCTACAGTATCTGCTGTGTACATGTATAATGAGGCCACTTAGCACTTGGTAGGAAGTGTGAAAACGACAGCTCATTAAAGGTCTAACGTGAGGGTTCGATACTTGTGAAGCCCATCCTCAAACCATTCAGAAGTGTGGAGCACTGATAGGAACCCTCTACAGCTCTTCAAAGGATGATGGCATGTCAGAAGTTGAAAAGAAGAAGGCTAAGGGTGGAACAGAGAAGTGCAGGTCATACTCAGTGAAGTGAGCTTTGTTGAAGCTTTACCTGCTTTGAACTTGCTTGTGAGATCATTGCTTTATTTGTGATGTGATGGAAGATTGTTGATATACACCTGTGTCAGTGGAGCATGCAAGCGAGATGCCACACAAGCTTATTGTTTTAATCGCTTACATTCTTTGATTCCCCCCCCCCCCCCCCCCCCACACACACCGCACACC
>VVHJ01009724.1:0-10195 GCA_015107715.1 Tylochromis polylepis | reverse complement strand
CATGTGACCAATTCAACTAAGATGGCGTTGTACAGCAGTTGTTTTCTTTGCTCTCAGTTGTGACGGCCCTATTAAAGATTAATATCAGTTTGTACATGCTCCAGATAGCTTTTCTTCAAAGAAGACGGGATGTAAAGTAAATAAGTAAATAAACGGCAGACGGAAATGACGCAGGTCGAATCGTCTTACGTTTCACGCATGCGCGGTACAGGAACGTAAGCGTTTTCGGAAACGATTGAAAACGACAGTGTGGACGCGGAGCGTTTTTAGACGAAAACGCCGTTTTCAAATGTATCCGGAGTAGTGTAAACGTAGTCTTAAAGATCGGATTAGTGCGCTGACACTGTCACACTAGTATTTATTTAAAATGACAGTTGGGTCATTTGATTGTGGTTATGTAGCTCTGGTCAGTTTTTGCAGATACATTCATCTTATGTATTAAATTACAATAAACATGAATGGTCAAAGCACAAGGTACATTTTTTTTTTCTTTTTACAAGCAAGAGCAGAATTCAGCTCCCCTGTCTAAGTTTTCATGTTCCACAGCTAAAAAGAAAAAAGGCAGGATGTTTAGTTGGATGTTTCCACTTTTAAATCGTGTGTCCAGATGTATCCAATCAGAGAAACATGTCAAAGCTTAAGGCTCTGCAAAACAGGCGGCGCAAAAAGCTGAGTTTGTCCTCTCCTTTGTGCTCAGAACTGATTATACAGTAAAATTTGACTTCTTTTATTTTCCCTACCATTTAACACACACACACACACACACACACATTTTAGTTCACTAAAAAGAAAATCAAAAACCTTGTTATCTGAATATAAATTAACAGCATTTCTTTGATCTTTTAGTAATGTTGCCTCCACATTTATCTACATTGGGTAGATACATACGTGTCTGAATTCTGATTGTAACGTACCCCGGGGGTTCTTAAACTTTTGATGATGAGTGGCAATTTAGGAAGCCCACATTGAAGGATACGGAAGAAAAATGCACACATCAAAGTGTTGCGTTCGTGTTTGTGACGGTTTTGTTCAGGGAATGTGGTTTATGTTCGTAATCATCATTTCTGTACCATTTTTTAACTGCCGGTGGGGTGACATTTCCTGGCCCTAGCTGTATTTGCTAACGCTGGACGTTTAGTCGGCAATGATGGCTCCAACATATGCGTTAAAATGTTAGATATATGCAACTGTGCTCTCATTCTGTGTTCCTTTTTTTCCCCACATCAGTGGTTTAGGATTCAATAGGTCAGTGCAAACAGTTTGCAAAAGTGGATGTGAAAAATCGACGCCGTGTGCGTCATGGTCCCAGGTTTTGTCGTGGTTTCTCCTTCGCTCCTCATCGCCAGGGAGGAGTCTGGCCCTGGTCCTCGCCTCGATGTTCACCTGTGCAGCCTTCTTACCTGTCACGGATGATTACTCACCTGCCACCCATCATCACTGACTGCTCCCACACTACTTAAGGCCTCAGTGGAGTCTGATTCCTCGCTGGATCGTTGTGCTATTTCTGTCAGTGTAACCCAGCCCGCCTAGTGATTTCCTTGTGTTCTCCTAGTGCTCCTTGCTAGCGTCGACCTCTCTTTGTATTTAGATGCCCAGGACCTTGGCCTGTTTTCCTTCCCGGTGGACCCTGAGTGGATAAGCGTGAGTGAGAGTGAGTTTGGACTGGATTACTGTGTGGATTGCCGTGAGTCACTTTTTGTGTGAAGAGGAGTTTGGACCTTCCCTTCCTCGGACCTCCCCTTGGCTGTCCTGGACCCCGTTTCCTCCCCCCAGCACTGTATCTATGAGTGTAACCGTGACAGTGTGGCATTGTCCTTTTTGCTGTTTTGCCTGCTGTAGCTTTAGAATGGATTTACTTTGAAATTCACACATAACAGACAGAAATACAAAATTGGAAACGTCAGATTAAACCATAGGTTAGGTTTTCACTGTTACTGCACATCTTTGAACTGTAGCACACGTGCATTGTTTGATTTTTTTTTTGTTGCAATAAAAATATTCGTGAAGGAGAGGTGAAATAAATTATAACTTCAGAATGACAATGATTTAAAACACTTTTCTCTGCTCTTGTTTTAATAAAGTTTGAGGACAGAAGTCTGGAGAAGGCTGCAGAGACAGCCCTCTAATGAGCATCAGCCCATTAAAGCTCCACTCCATCTCTCCTGCTCTTGATTACGTTACTGTGATTTAATGCAGCCAAATTGTCAGTCATTGCTACGTATTTATTTTTCATTTTTCTGCTGTTAAAAAATGTAACAAGGAAGAATTAGTCCAGTGATTTAATCGTGGCACGAATGTCATCCAAGCTGCTGCAGTGCAGTGGGAAGAAAATCACTTTTTCCATAAGCACTACATAATCAGAAGAAATCAACATGCAGAGATGAATGATAACAGCTGTGTGATAAATTAACATTAATAATGAGATATTACAAGAAAAGACAACTTCACTGCCACACAAAGAACCAAGAATCAAGACCTCTGAATCATTCCACTTCTTCATCATCTCAGCCCATTAAGCCCCATTCTGCATGCCGAGTTTCTCTATTCAGCTTTTGTTTATGTTTTAATTTATGTTTATGTCGGTGCAAATATTGTGCGCACGCGCACACACACACACACACACACAAAACACAATAATTCAAATATAAAATCTACTGTCAACTTCAGACAGGTATATGACAGTAGTCACTTTGTGTCTGCACAGTGACATTTTGCAGGTGAACTATACCACTAAACTGCTGCTGCTGGTTGAAAATTTGAATATTTGTTTCATGCTGAAGTTAACAACTGTCTGTCTAAAGGTCAACAGAAAAGTCCAGAAAGGCCTTTCTGCCATATTGTGGATTAAAATAAAGGGGAAGCTAATTATGGCCAGTGATTCAAGCCTCTAAAGTACATGCTCTCTTCACCAGTATGCATTTTAGCTGTTGGTACTTTTCATTTTTCACTCTTCTAGCTATGCTATAATTGACACAGTATGGTAACTCTTCATTCTGAGTTTTATAAGATCCATCTAAGTCTCTAGAAGGTTCCCAAAAGAGTTGATTCTGTTCGTGTGGACGTAGCATTTTCAGCGGGAGAAACGTTTCGTCACTCATCCAAGTGACTGGTTCAGTCTCAGCTGACTGCAGGTTTCCCCAACCTTATAAATAACTATAATAACTATAAACGCTATAAGGTTGACTAACCACCTAAGTTGTGTTGAATAGAGTTCTGTGAGAAAATTCCATACACGTCTTTCTTGCCCTTTGATCTATCGCCAAAGCAGAGATGGTGGAAATACAGTTCGGTCTCTAATTTGTTTAACAAAGATGACATTTTGGAGTTTTGCCTCTGTACACATTCACAGCAGATTTCAAATCAAACACTGGATGAAAATCATTTGCGGCCAATCACTGTCTGCAGTGGACAACCGCTGGGCGCGCACTGGTACTCTGCTTCGCCTTTACTGTAGCCACCTTCACTTTCTTGTTTGTGCGTCTCTCTGCATTCAGTTTTGTATTTAGTAACTGAAAATCACGCTCCACTGGGTTGAGATCAGGTAACCGACTAAGTCATTGAAAAATATCCCATTTCTTTGCACTGGGAAACTCTTGGGTTGCTCTTGGAATATGCGTTGTCTCATTATCATTTGCATTGTGTGATACGTTTTGCAGCTCAGAGTATGTCTCTGTACCCTTAAGATTTCATCCTGGTACTTCTGTCAGCAGTCACATTGTCAGTGAACAAATTCCAATGTTGATGTCATAACACCGCCTCCGCCATGTTTGACAGATGATACCGCACGCTTCATATTATGAGCCGCTTCTCTCCTCCATACTTTTCTCTTCCTCTGTCCAAAAACGTTGTTTTCAGAACCGAGCAGGTTCTTTTAGATGTTTCCTTCAATCCTTCATAACCTATCGTATGAAGTTATATTTCCTTCACTTAAAGAACTTAAACTATATCTTAAATTGAACTTAAACTCTTATAGTTTTTGTCATCTTTAAAATGATTATGCTTATTATGTGTGTATTCTTCTCCCTGTCTCTTTCGCTAACCTAGTGAGTTTTTTGTGCAGCCTGTTGTCCTGGTTCTAACTTAAACAACATGAAAGAACAAAAATGGTTTTTTGGCCGAAGGTGAGATGCTATAGCTTAAAAAGAAGGACCAGAAATGTTGGACTAAAACATTAATATATTAGACAATAAAACCTGTTATGCAAAAACAGTTGTACCTATATATGTATAATATAGTATAGTATACTCTCTATTACACTCAAGGTTCAAGGTTCAAGGTTCTTTATTTGTCACATGCATAGTTATACAAGTATAACACACAGTGAAATGTATACTGACACGCTCCTCGACATGTGCAAAAATAAAAGGGGGGGGGGGGGTGTACAGGAATAACAATATAAATATATATGTATATATATAGTATATACATTGGGTGAATGTGCAGTAGAAGCAGCAAGCAGGTGAATTCTGTACATTAATATGAATAGACATCTGACTATTTTACAGAATGGACAATATAAACATATTTAAAGTTAAAGGGAATTGAGTGTCTGGGGGAGAGTCTCAGTCAATCTCAGTCACTGTATAGGCTAGTAGTATTGCTTGATGTGAGTAACAACCTACAGTACCTTGATTTTGTTTCCAGCTTAAGTGTTAATGTACTTTTCTATTGTGTGCTGTCTTTGTAAGACGGTGTACTTGGCTGTACTAGCATTACTTAGTGTATCCTGTACATAATGTAGTACATATAGGCTGTGTCATGCAGCACTTGAAATACACTTAAAAATGCTCTTGAAATTAAAAGTTAAGTAGTTTACCTACTGTAACCTGTACTAGGCTCTTGTATTGTTTCACCCAGTGAAGGAAACGGAGGCCTTGCATCAGCCGTTTAATCCGCTCATTAATTATACATGAAGCTTGTAGAATTATAATAATTGTTTACCAATTGGAAACCACCTTGGGCACAATTAATCTTTTTAAGATGCCAATACAGTAACAATGCCAACACGGTCTCCTCCACTATGTCTCACCACTCGATAAAATGCCACTAATTTATTCAGCTGTGAAATGAATGCATGCCCATATTGCTGATTGCCTCAGTGTATATCATGGCCATCCCGCAGGAGTAAGAGGAGGAAGGGAAAAGGCACAAAGCTGAAAAGCGCAGCATGGGCAGACAATGAGGTCATTGAAACAGGACCTCTGGGCAAACATATGTAAAAATGTGTCCCACACCTCCTGCATAAGGGCAAGGGCACAAATTTAGGGAGACATAAAATTAGTGTTAACAGCCTTCTTTATGCCTATTAATTTTTTTTTATGTGCATACATTTTCAGCATTGTCTTTGCCATATTTTTTAAAGCATTTTTATGCCCCTCTTTGTATACATTTGAATCTGTTTTGTTGCTGCTGTTGTTTCTGTGCTTTTGCTTTGTATTTTTGTCCCTTAACGAGTTTGCAAAAATTGTAATTACTCATTATGACAGGGACCGATAAAAACAATAATATGCATTTATGCATCCAGGTTATCATAATTATTCATTCACTAACACGGAAGCAGTATTGTATAGCGGGGGAAACAAGTAGACCTGCACAAGGCTAGCATGGGCTACGAGACCATCAGCAAGAAGCCTGGTGAGAAGGTGACTGTTGGCGTGATTATTTGGAAATGGGAGAAATATAAGATGACCACGAATTACCCCGGTATGTAGCTCCATACACGGCCTTGCCTATTGGTGTGAGGATGATCATGTGAAAGGTGGTGGATCAGCCCAAAAACTACAAGGGGGGAGCTTGTTAATGATCTGAAGTTGGAACCACAGTCACCAAGAACACCACTGCTAACATCCTACTGAAATCTTGCAGTGCCTGCAGGGTTCTCCTGCTCAGGAACACACATGTATAGGCCTGTCTTAAGTTTGGAAGTGAACATTTAAATGATTCAGAGAGAAAGTGCTGAGGTGGCATCAGCTCAATCCACCATGTTTAAAGGAAGCCAATGGACGGGGCCACGTACCATAAAATGTGGGATGAGAGCGTCCTTCCCTCAGCCAGAACACTGAAAATGGGTCTTTGAGCTGGACAATGACCCTAAATATACAACGAAGGCAACAAAGAACTGGCTTAAGTAGAAGCGCATGAAAGTCATGGAATGGCCTAACCAGTCTCCAGTTTTCAATAGAAGAATCTGTGGAGAGAACTGAAGTTCCAAGTTGCCAAGTGCAAGCAGAGAAAACTAAAGGATTTAGAGAGTTTCTGTAAAGAGGAGTGGCCCATGCTGCCTCCTGAGATGTGTGCAAACCTGCTGACCATCTAAAAGAAATCTCTTACTGCTGTGCTTGCCAACAACACTTTTCCCACCAAGTACTACATCGTGTTTTGCTTGGGGATCAAATACTGGTTTCAACCAGTGACATGCAAATCACTTTATAACTTTTACGTAATGTGTTATTTTCTCGTTGATATTCTGTTTCTCTCCATTAAAATGAAACCATAAAATCAGAGACTGTTCATTTCTTTGTATGTGAACAAATTCAAACATTCAGCTAGTTTGAATGAATTTGATCAACAAAAATTCCACTGGATTTCACAAGTGTATCTAAAAAAGTGGCATACTACATAATAAATCATCCTGCAGCAAACACTGTAATCAGCATCCAGTAGAAACCGACATGGTCTTCCGCAATTCAAGTCCATCTACCTCAGAGTTGAATGTCTTTTGTGTACTGAAGTATTTCTGATCACCACGGCTGTAAAGAGCTGTTGAATGGGATCACATTTGATTTTACAAGTGTATCATAAAAAAAGGTGTGTGGGTAGTGTACTTCACATCAGCTAGTTGTGGCATATATCCTGTTGGAACTGACAGGATCTTTTGCTATTTGCAGTCCATCCACATCAAGGCTGAATGTGTTCAGTCTATCTGTTGAACTTTTGCTGCTCAACACATTTGTAAAACGAGGCTATCCGAGTTTCTAGAGCCTTTCTGTCCCTTCAAATTGGTCTGGCCATTATCCTCTGTGTTATACTGCTGCCACTTAATTGCTAGAGTAAGCATGTGCTTGTGTGGATTTTTTTTTTTTCTTGTGCAAGAAAAAAAAAAAATTTTGGCATTTCAAAATCAGCTGTGAATTGTCACTATCTAAAATATTCTATAGCTATTTGGATCAACTTTTCTTGACATCACCTAAAAGCAGTGCGCATGCGATGATGCAACTATGTTGCGCACTTACATCAAACCTCTGCTCATCATTAACCTGCCAATTCTCTAGAACAATGTCCACGTGATGCTAGAGAGTGGGCTGCCTCCTGAATGCAGATCCTTCACCTAAACAACCATCTTTTTTCCCCCAACAGATCAAATACATCTGATGTGGAGTACTTCCTGCTCAATATGAGGACAGACAACTGTGGAATACATCCTGATCTCATTCTCCCCAAACTGTTTGAAGTTCTTTCGTGGTAACAGTTTAATTTAGCTAACAATACGAACCAGAGCCTGAAAGTAACATGACACATTAGTTCAATGTGTCATCCCTTCTACAGATTCTGAATATAAAGTGGACGCTGAGAGACAGAGAGACAGTGTGTTGATGTCACATGATGCAGTGTGATTGGAAATCCCAGTTGCTGAGTAACCAGTGATTGTCTGCTGGGCCCAAGATTCTGTTTTAGTGAGTGATGTCTTGTGAAGTGGTACAGTCTGAGCACATTCTCCCACCGTTTCCTCCAAGTAATCCCTCCAATATAAAAATGCACACACCTATACACATGCATGAACACAAGACACAGCAGCTACTTTCAGCTGTGTCAGGAGAAGGACGGGCTGTTCGATGCGTATCTGCCGAAGGTTTCAGTCCATGGGAAATGAGCGCGGCTTGAGTCTTGTGGCGCAATCAAAACCTTTAGGTAAGCTATTTGTCCTCTATCTGACAGGGGAGAACAGTAACACTTTGCTCGGTACTGACGAACAGATGCTAAGATCCAAAAACAAACCCATTATTAACTGTTGCCAAAGGCTGGAAAGACTAATTATAGAAATTATATTTCCCATTTAAACTGACAGCACATTGTCCATGATGAAGTGCATTCTTTTCCTTTTTACTGACATGCAACTTGGGTTTTCCTTTTGGTAAGAACAGAAGGCTTAATTTATGTTAAAATTACATTATCAGCAAACTTGTCACTAGTTCACTTTATTTTATTTCATAGTAAAGCATCGAATGGGACACTAACTCAAGTCTTCTACAGTTAGTTTTTTCTTTACACTAAAATGTATCAGTGCATTCAGAGCTCCCTGCAAAAGTCAGACATCTCATACTTTTGTGACAGAGTGCTATTATGTGTAGCTGATACAGTCAATTGCTAGACACATGAAGGCCAATGTGTTTGTGTGATAATGTCATTTAAAACAAAGTCCCAGTGGGATTGGTTAGACAGCATGCTAACAAAACTTGTGATGACCTTTGTCACCTTTGTTATCAATAATTTCACAGCTCTTGCTGTCATATCAAAAAAATATTATTCAGATTCTCTGTATTTGTGGAGTTTACCTTTGAGTGCTTCACTTTAAATTTTAACAGAGTAAAGGACTTCTCAGGCTGTTTCTAGAAATGTCAAAAATATAGTGAAACAATGGTGACTATTAGTCATAAATCCTCTTCTTGAAATAAACCTAGCACAAAAAGTAATGAAATTTGCATTTGTTTGATTTGATATTTATTTGTTGCAACAATGCTTCTAAGCCATAAACCTCATACTGTTGGAAAGCCCATTTATTTCCCCTTAAATGGTGCAACATTTGTAAGGAATATGCATTTGTTGGTTGAGCAGCAGAGTTGAGGAAATGATTTTTCATGGGCGGAACCACATGCTCAGCTGCTCAATCCAATGTTTTTTGTGGAAGCAGCCATATTGACCTGGCACAATGAATTCAGTGGCCAAGATGGACGTCGGTCTTACCGACGAGGTCTGAGGCAAACAGTGACAGCGATTCACTGACAGCCTACATGGCGAGGCTTCCAGAGCTATTTGTGCTACAGTGGCCACCATAGCAAGGATTATGCACTTGAACTGGGAGGGGGTAAGAAGCAGAACTCAGTTGACTGAAATCTGCACTCTACTGACACTAATGTTAAGATTTTACACACTGTAACTTGTAATTCGCACACGCAATGGAAAGGGGAGTTGATGCTTAGGAGTGAGAGGAGAAGCAGATCACAAAAATACCAATAGTCTGTTGAAAAGTGTTTCTGAAGTCAGACAAGTGGAAACTCTGGTTGTCTTCTATAGTTTTTTGGGGGTTTTTTTTGCTTAACATTTTTCCATCACAAGGCAATACAAAATGCTTCGTGTCAGCCAAAAAACAAAAGCCTTAAACATAAATAGCTTTGATTTAAATGCAGTCGTCTGGTAGTTTGTTCCTGAAGGCAAACAAGCTGGAGGCAGTTTCACCATCTTTAGTCTAGAGGATTCAAAAAGGGTCAATATATCTGAGATGTACTTTCAAAACCAGTTATAAACAACTAACATTTTAATGTCAGTGAAGTTACAGCCTGGTATACTGTGCAGTGGGGGGCTTTCTGTCTTTCGGGGCTGGCAGAGGAGCTGAACAGCTTTTTTGCCCGTTTTGAGTCTCAAACGCAGCAGTCAGCCACACCACTCCAACGACCACCACAACCCACACCAGCCTCTAGCAACCCCCCACTCACTCTTGAGGCACAGGATGTGAGGCGTGTGCTCTGTGCAGTGAACCCCAGGAAGGCTGCAGGTCCTGATGGAGTACCTGGGAAGGTGCTCAAGGCATGTGCCAAGCAGCTAGCACAGGTCTTCACTGACATCTTCAATCTGTCTCTGGAACAAGCCGTCATCCCACCCTGCTTGAAATCTGCCATAATCATCCCCATCCCCAAAAAGTCACCCATAACCAGTCTCAATGACTTCCGTCCAATTGCACTAACTCCTGTCATCACCAAGTGCTTTGAGAAGCTGGTTCTGGGACATATCAGAGCCTGTCTCCCCCCCACTCTGGACCCACACCAATTTGCATACCGGACTAATAGATCCACCAAAGACACCACTGCTCTCCACACAGCACTGAGTCACCTGGAGCAACAGGAGAGCTATGTCAGAATGCTCTTCATTGACTTCAGCTCCGCCTTTAACACAATAATACCAGACATTTTGATCACCAAGC
>VVHJ01009717.1:2724-13482 GCA_015107715.1 Tylochromis polylepis | reverse complement strand
AGTCATTCTCAAACTACTGGTAGTCCGTGGGCTCCCTCTACTGGTATGCAGTAAGAGTCCAAGATTTTTCTTTAAGACTAAATAATTGTTTAAAATATACACATTACAAATTCAATGAATTTGTGATTGATTTATTTTTGCCTTCCTAATGTTTCTGTCACTTTCTCACCATTCAACAACAAGTACTTCAGCTTGTTCAGCTTTTTTCGGCTGGCCATTTTGCTTTTCCAATATTTCTGCTAAGTTATTACATTTCTGCTAAATTATAGTATTTCTGTTACTATGGTACATTTCTACTAAGTTATACAGTGTTGCTAAGTTGTTATGCTTCTGCAAAGTTATTACAATTTCAACAACTTTTCAAATATTGAATTCAGCTTCTTCAGCTACTTTCAGCAGTTTCAGCCATACAGCATTCACACGACATTTTCGCAGGAAATGCAAATTTTTCTAGTTGCATTTGCAGTGTGCTGGGCTGTGTTTGAAGCTGTAGCCAATCAGACACTTTTCAGGTGGTATTGCATGGTGGATTACCTTCCTGCATTCATAATTTCATCAATTTTGACAAGACCTGTGTCATGGTTTGAGGCTGTTGAAATGACAGAGCCGGCACCGTGTTTTTGGCTGTAGACACTCACTGTTGTACATGATCATAATTTTTGACTTCAATTTGAAGCAAAAATTTTAAATTTACATTCATCACTCCATAAAACTTGTTGCCAAGTCCAAGACTTAAGACTTGTTGAACAGTCCAGTTCTTGTGTAATTTTGCACACTTGAGCTTTCTCTCGCTTTTTGTCTTCCTTAAAGTGGCTTGATAGCCACTCTTCCACTGAGACCATTTCTGAGACCTATGTCAGATCTTTGATGGATATTCTGTTTCTTAAGGATATGACTTTCAGATACTGTTCATCTGCTTTAAAGTGGTTTTTTAGACTTGCGTCTTCTTTTGTCCTCAGCTTGCGAGTTTCCCCAGATTCTTTTAAAAACATACTGGTCACTATTCAAAAATACATAAGTTTTCAGCTAAAAGCTCTTTGGGAATCATCTTTTTAGTGCAACATTACTATTTTAGCCTGTCAAACTGTGTTATCTTTGGTAATTGTTGTAACTAAAGAAATGGGAACAAATGAAGTGTGTTAGCAACAGGCTGCTGGTAACAAAGTGCCAAAAGATATCATTTAAAGTCAGTTCTAAAGATCACTTTATCAGTTTAAAACATTACAAGAAAATCTGACTCTTGGAAACAAAATATAAAGAAATGCGAGTTCAATACTTCTGTACAGTACAGTATCAGTTTGGTGTCTAGTAGCTATCTAATCCAAAAAAGTTTCAAATCGCCAATCAGTTTTACCAAGCAAATGTTCAAAGTTTTGGAACAACAGAGACTAAGCTAAGGAGAAACATTGTTAAAATTCCCTTTTAATTAAAAAATAGTTTTGCTTTTTCATGTTTGACCTTTGCTACACAGAGAGATGTATGTGTGAAGTGTTACATTAGAACTTTTTTGCAGTTGATGAAATATGAAAAATTGCTCTGCTCACCCAAAAAACAGAGCTTAAGTTTTGTCTGTGGGTAGGATTTATTTACATCCAGCTATAATTTGGAAACCAGTCCTGATTTTATATACAAACTTTCTAACTTTAAGCAATCAAGAATGGTATTTTCAGCGTGGTAGAATTAAAGATTTTTGTATATTCAGAGTCTCGATGTTAAAGGTCATTTTAGGAATTTCAACAAGGTTCCAGAAAGACATTGTTATTCGAAGCAGAACATTTTATATACACCCTCTAACATACCAGGAGGGAATCTTTAAGTGGAAAGTGCGTTTTTATAACTTTATACAAAGGTTTGCTTGACACCAAGACTCTTACATGTTATTTCAAAAGAGAGTGGAAGGGTTTAAAAAAAAATGCCACTGAAATTGTTAAAGCTGAATGACTGAGAAAACAGTGATGAAACAAGGCATAGAAGCATGGCAATATATTATATATATTTTTCACTTTTCTATAGGGCTGATGTTACCCCTTGCTTGCTTTGGAGATTACATTTCATTGATTTCATTCAATTACGTGTAACCAATCAATTAATTGCTGCAGCTGTAAATATTTACATGACATACAAATATAAATACAAATGCAAATATAAAAATGAAAATCAATATGAATCCAGTTATTTAAAAGTTATTTAAGATGGTATTTTGAAAAGTACTGAAAAATTTTCACATGGATTTTAAAATATTATAGCATACGCTTACTACTATATGCACAAAAACAGCATTTACCATTTACTCTCACTGCAGTTTTTCCACAGTCTTGACATTTAAGGCATTAGGCACATAAGGCACATAAGGCTGATTATGTACTTGCAGCATTTTGCTTAAACCGTGGCCTTTAATGATTTTGTTTCCTTTTACCGGTCGATGAAGCTCAGAAAAAAGCAGGCATATTGTGGATTAGTGGCTAGACAGACAGACAGAGAGAGAGAATGAGGCAGACCAAAAAAAGATTGAGTGACAGAGAAAGGAGTGTGAGTCAGAAGCAGTGAATCAGGAATTTAATGATACCAGATAATGCTGGGATGAGATATTCTGGGAACCGTAGCATAGATACCCACGAGAAATATCCACATTATAACAGTGAGAAGGGAGGAAGTCTGATTTGGCCAAAAATATGCTCTAACAGAATGATAAAAACTTGTGATCTTTGTATGCCGTAAGTAAACTAGAATTAACTTGAATGAATTCAAAAATAAAGGACCTTTTCCTAATCCGTCAATATTTTTTTTTTTATTTACAAAGTGTAAGAACTAACTTTGTTACCATTTCTTAGAAAGACATCTAAACTGCTTTTTATTGTGCTTTCTCCAAGTGTAACAAAAAAGCAGCATTTCTGGATATTAGATCATATGCTTAATATACAGTTTGGAAAGTATTCACAGTTCTTTTGTATTAATTTTTTTTTAATACAAAATGTACATAAGTATTCACAACCATTGCTCCCTACTTTGTTGAAGAACCTTTGGCAGCAATTACAGTCTCAAGTCTTTTTGAGTATGATGCTATAAGCTTGCCACACCTATTTTGGGGCAGTTTCTCCCATTGTTTTTTTATAACTTCTCAAGCCCCATCAGGTTGGATGGGAAGCATCAATAGATGGTACAGATCTCTGCAGAGATGTTCAATTGGATTCAAGTCTGGGCTCTTGTTTGGCCACATAAAGACAGCCACAGAGTGGTCTCAAAATCAGTCCTTTGTAATTTTGGCTGTGTGGTCATTGTCCTGTTGGAAGATGAACCTCTACCTCAGTCCAAGGTCTTGAGCGCTCTGGAGCAGGTTATCATCAAGGATGTCTCGGTACATTATTGATTTCATCTTTCCCTCAACCCTGACTAGTCTCCCAGGTCCTGCTGCTGAAAAACATCCTCACAGCATGATACTGCCACCATCATGGCACCCTCGATCGGATCGTGGGCATTTCACATCGGGGGCTAATGATGAGTCCATTTTCATTGAAAGCCTGACAAAAGCCTTGTCAGGATTTCTGTTAACAGCCAGACTTAGAATTCATGACGCTGAAATCTTAAACTGTGAGATACTCAGTGTGTCTGCTTCTCTTTTGGTCTCTTCTTCAAAAGCTCCCCATCCCCTGAAAAGACACCAGCACTTACAAAAGGAAACACCTAAGGACATGACTAATGTTCCCTCTGAATGTAAGAATCTGCAAACATAAAACCTGAATTTAAAGAAAAGGGAAGGAGATGAGGCCAGAGGAGGCATGTGAACGCAAACACACACACATAAACATGCATGCAGGGGGGAGAAAGCAGAGATAGTGTTGCATGATATCACAGAGAATCATCCACTCATATGCATCTTTTCCATCTTCAGCCTTTATGCCGCAACTCAAGCTGATTTTCATGGTGGACAGGATTTGATTTTCCCTAACCAGTCACTAGAGACCAAAGTGTCTGCCTGAATCTAAATTAGTTTTCAGATCAACACTGATGCTTAGCCATGCAAACATGATGGTTTTGCTGGGGATTTAGGAGCAGAGTAAAGTCAAAACAAGCTTCAAGTTTGGGGAAACTCAGGATATATCCCTACACATACAGTATACTGTAGTACACATTGTTTTTGCTCTTTTTTGATACCAACACACTGCTTAACAACACTTGGAAACAGCTTGAAAGTGCTGTTGGTCCCACCCATGGTGCTGATTGGCTAATTATTAGGCCTCCTGTGGAGCTTATTGGACAGATTTCCAACAAAGACAGTGCTAGTTTATGTTTAGATGCCCCACAAATCAGTTACTGGATGGAGGGAATGGAGTCAAAGGTCTGGACCTGTAGCATGAGATGGTGGCTGTAAATGTGTCTTCCAGCATAAAATGCTACTAAATACAATGAGCTCTCTCTAGATGAGCAGTGTCAAAGGTTCTTCTCCACTGAAGAAATGTACAATGCAAATCTTAGAACTGGATTCAACCTTTATCAAGACCCGCAGCACAATATGAAGTCCGTATATCAGAACACCTCATTAAGCTGTCATAAGCATGAGTTATAGCAGTGCAGCAGACATGACAGAGGTCGTAAAGCTGTCTGCTAGTATAACTAGTATGTCATAAACTGTACTAGCCACTTAAGCTTGGCCGCTTCAATAGTAACATACGTCAGGGTAGCAGTATCACAAAATGTCAAGTGTGGATAATGACCTCCCTGACTGTATAAAACAGGATTTAGCCTTTAAAATTGGAAGAATCAGTCAGCAGTTTTCTGATTTGTTCTCTATAGCAGCTAATATTAGATCCAAGATCCAAAATCACAATTCTGCATTCATATTTATGTATAATTTGAACGATATTTAAATTTAAAAAATGAGGTTCTGTTTGTTTGTATAGCTGCTGCTCCACAATTTGTTGAAAAGATGAGTATAACAGTCTGCAGATATCACACCAAACTAGCACACAGCAGAAATGTGTTGTTGGTTTTAATTGAATTTGCCTTTATTTTAATGACTCAGCAGATGTTTCACTGCAGGTGAAATTGACTGTGTTATGTTGATTTAGCGACACACTGTGACAGGCTAACCTGACAAGTGAATGCAATACGCAGGGGAAAAAAACATGGCTTTTTCACAAAACATGGATTTTTTTTTTTTATTTATTTATTTTTTTAATATTCCAATGTCCTTGGAAAAGAATCAGTGTTATGTTTTTAGTTTCAACTTTTCTTTAAAAAAAAAGTATAAAAAGTAATACCACAGAGTTTTGGGAGGATTAGCTGAAGTGCTTTTGTCTTGTTCTTTAATTTTGCTGTTTGAAATTTGAAGTTCCCGACTGAGCTGATGCACTGAAAAACTTCAAAATCTCAGTGTGAGTCCACGGTACAATTACAGGTATTCAAATATCATTTTAATAATAAGTTTTAGTCAATACCTTTTTGATTGTTCATGCTTAAATGCCTTTTTTCTGGTTAAAGGTTAAGGGTGCGCCAGATTGACTTTTATATTGATATGCACGAGCTACTTAATGATAACAGTCCAGTTCAAACGATGAGAGCATACTTCTGCTCATTGAGGCACCGTAGCAAAGTATGTGTTGTTCCTTGCTGCAGTCTTTTTCTAGTCTGCTTGAGCTGCATCCTTATGCATTAGCCTACCCCCAGCTGGAAGGTATAATGTTTAGAAATGTCCAATTATTTTTTGTCTGACTGCCACTGCATCAGCAACACTTCTCTGAGCAGAAAGACCCCCTTTAACAGCCAGCAGGAGGGTGTAAGTGACATACAGCAGCATAGGGGGTCCAGTATCACTCATGGCCATGATCATGATTTGTGCATTGAATCACAACATAAACACTAACTGTTCAGAATAGCCCATGTGTGAAGCATCTCATCATGTTCTCCTGCTATTGCTGGACTTATGCGTGTAGAGTGACTTTCTACAGCGTAAAAATCTCCCCACTGAAACTGTGAAAAAGTTGATCTCGGCTTTATGTCTTAAAGTTGTGCGGCTTTGTTGTCTGTAATCAAGTTTCTGTAGTGATGGCTGGAAATATCAGTCTTGGGCTTCTATTAAAAAACTGACACTGGCTGGTCATTTGGTAAGAGCTTTTGTTATTTTTACAGACCATGAGATGTCTCTGGACGTTTTCTCTCGCTGCTCCAATGTTAGTGCTGTTAAGTTGTTTGTTCAGTTTCCCCCTGCTTGCATTAGCAAACTCCTTGAAATCCCCCGCTGTGCCACTTTTTCAGATGTTTTGTCAAACTGCTTGTTTTAACAGAGAGGGTTTTTTTTTCTAATCCTCTTCACAACAGTTAGCAGAGAAAGTTAATGACAATTTCATAGTAACTTGTATTAAAATATTTCTAAGCTGCTCTCATTGCTTCTCCCTCACATACGTGCTTAATTAATGAGGTCAGTGGTATGTTGGCTTGAGGTGGTATCTGTTGCAGAAGTATGTGAGTTAATTATTTATTTATCTTTGAATATGTCTGTAAAAAACCGTTCCTGAAGCATAATTATGTGCTCTGATATTTACCATAGCTTATCAGCATTCTGTTTCTAAAAAAATTCATTTTCACAAATTAAGGTCCAGTAAGCTATAAGAAGGCAGTCTTTTGTTTCTATTGATTTTCATAACAAATTCAAGTAGCAATTCTAACAACTGATACAATTCTGCTTGTGCTGGTGGCAGAAACCCTAAGATTGTAAGACTAGTTTGGATATGAATCATTACATCATTTTATCATGTCTTACTTCATTAAGTAACAGTCGCATTTCAAAACAATTGGTGTTTATTGGATTCCAGCTGTTGCTAAGACACATCAAATGCAGAATTATGGTCTGTCTCCTCACCATTAACAGAGATTTCCATATGCTTGCTCCAGATGCCCAGTGTCTCTACTTCTCGCTCATTATCTGCTCTCTGTTTACAAGCTGGCAGAGAGGTAATCATATCTCATTCCAAGTGCAGCTGGAAACATTTTGATATTCAGCTGTCCATTTATTTTAAGTGTATGCTTTGCTCATTACAAATACCTCTTATTTCTTTCATTATAGGTAATAAGATGTTATCAGATATTATCTGTGCAGAATACTGATGTACTCAATAAATGGATATCTGTTTCTCAGAGCACTTTAAAAATATTTCCATGTCAAACAGCAGCAATAATGAATAGGAAATAGGAAAAATTTACACTTAAATCACACATTGGATCGAAGCGAACAAAATATTCAAGTTGTAAATCTTTACAGATATACACTGTGTAATTTATTGAGAGCAAAACGGCATAACAACACTCACTGGAAACCAAAATCGCCAAGCCTTCGAGGGCTGGATTCAAAATCAAACCACAAATAAAAGCTAAAAACAGAAACCATGTCACAGTGTGGCTCAGTAATGTGTAAGGCCTCCACTTGCACTCCCGACAGCATTTGAGCATGCTCCTAATGTGATGGTGTCATGGAGGATCTCCTCCCATGCTTGGATCAGGGCTAGGGAAATGTCAATCTGATATTTGGATTAGCCATCAGTCAAATACTGACTCAAAAAGCTGTATTAAAGATAAAGATCACAATGGGCTGATCCACCGTCTGACCAGTTCACTTTGGTTCTGTATAGTTCTTGGTTTACTTTGCCTTGCATCAGCATCAAGCGGCAGATGATCAGTTGATGCTAACAGCATGAAGCTAACAGCAATAATGCAGCAGGGTGGTGGTATTTCAAACTGCTACATGAACGGCTTCTATTTGTATGTTTGTGTGCAAGGTTTTTCTTAACTGCAAATTGAGGTCAAAGAGAGCCGACAAGTGAAAAGAATTGACGACAATGATGCTTTCTCTCACTCAGTAGCTTGCTCTAGTGCATTAGTGCAAATAAGTTAGCTGAATAACACCAGTACGTTTTAATTTTTAACTTCATTTATTCTTTGCCTGCTTTCATTTATTATTTAACAAATACATATGAAAAAATTCTGTAAATATCATTCGATATATTTATTTGTTACATTTTATTTTGTAAGCTAGAAAAGTCATTTTAAGTGGAGTGTTAAGTTTCCTTACACATAAAATTATTAAATTAATAATTATAAAATTATTCCCAGTGTCTTTCTCACACTAGGGGATACAGATTATTAATTTAATGTTGGTATAGAACCATTACTCAGTGTTGGCAGATACTTGCAGTAAACTAGTAAAAATTGGAATGGGACACCCCTCATTGGTGCTTCAGTCAGCTGCTGGACAGTCTGAACGATGTGGTGACAGCAGATGCACAAATCCATAACACATCTGAGGTTATCAGTTGGACTCAGGTCTGGTGGGGGTGAGTAAGTGGCATTAATATCTTCGTCATCCAGAAACTGCCAACCATTTTGGCAACCCAGAACCCACTGCACCAGCAAGTTGTGACAGTGGTTCTGAAGATTTCATCCTTATACCTAAAAACAATCACGGTATCACTGGCTAGCACATGGAGGTCTGTGTGGCCCTTGAAGGATATGCCCCCAAGGCCTTTGCTGACCCACTGCCAAACCGGCCATGCTGCTTGCCACAGTGTCTCCAGAGCCTTTCAGATCTTTAACATGCATTCTGTCTGAACCTGCTTTTATCTGTGGAAAGAACATGGAGCCAGTGGCAGACATGCCAGTTCTGTGTTCTCGGACAAACACAGATGAAGCCATTCCTGGTGCTAGGGTATGAGCACAGATTCTAATAAATGATCAGTTACTCACACCATACTCATGAAATCTGTTTCTGATAGTCTGGTCAGAAACAGATACTGTAAGTACTCTGCTGGAGGTAATTTTGTAGGGCTCTGCTTGTGACGGTTCTCCCTTGCACAAAGGAGCAGATAGTGTTCATGTTGCGGGGTTCATGCCCTTCCACTGGCCTGTCTGTGTTGGCTAATCATATGATGGCAGAGGATTGCCTGCCAGTATTGACAAAGATCCCAACGAAAACCAAAACTAGAGAAAAATCCTTCACTTGGAGAGCAATGGTCTGTGGCAACCACCTGGAAAGGAATTCACTTTTTGGGAGTCGTCTTGTTGTTGCCGCTTCATTGCAGCTTTTGTCACTGTTTTCACCAAAGAAGGTGATATTAATTCATTTATTTTTTCTTTAATACAAACCATGCCAATGCCAGCACAACACAGTGCAAACACAGTACCATTAATCCATTAATCCACTCAAATTGTTGGGCATGTCCCACTAGTGGGGCAGTGAAAAATACAAAGCAAATACTAAAGTGAAAAAATATGAGTTCCTTTGTTTTGTTTTTGCAAGTAAAAATTAAATGTAACTATTTTTAAATATTTGCTGAAAATTTGTAGTTGGAAGAAAAAGCCTATCAAACCTGCAAGAACTGGAGCTGGAGTTTGGTCAAGAGCAGTCAGAATACCTGCAGAGAGGTGCAGCCATCCCATTAATGCATATCAAATGTGATAATAGTGGATGATGATTATTCAAATAACTACTTAGATTTAACTTATTCAAGAGACCTATTTTTCTGTGATGACAAACCTGTTGGTTCAACCAACAAAGGTGTTGATTTATTGTGCATAGTGAAAAGAACTTGGTTTACTAAGGAAGGCTAGTGTGCGCGCACACACACACGCAAAGACAATTTTATCAATTCATTTGCAAGTTGAGGGGACTCTGACTAAAACATTTTATCAGATAATGATGGAACAACAATTAATATCTGCTGAATGTTTTTATTCTTTTCCCAAATTATTTTTTCCAATTACAGCCTGGAAACAGATTGGCATCTTAATCTACTTTAAAAAGTAACTGCAGAAAGTAAATTTACAAGTTATGTTGTTGCTGAAGTTTAGATTTGTGACGAACAAATACAAAAAATAAAATAAAATAAAAAAAGTTGGCAATTTTAAAGGCTACCAAATTCTGGAGTTTTTACTGTAAATAACCATGGTGTTACGACCCGGCCTGAAACATAACAATGGACACAAAGCAACATTCATCAAACTGTTATTTTACAGTGCCCTGCAATTTAATACATATAAAACAACAGGACACCAAAGACAAAATACAATCATTGTGTTTTAAAATAAATTCATGACATTTCCACATGAATATTTTACAAATTTGTCATATTTGAAGCAATGTGGCCTGTTTTTCATAATGGCTCCATTCTTCATCTTTCTTGTAAAAAGCCTGCAAAGCCCATCATCAATCCATTGCTTTTTAAAGAGCATGTGACCAATAACAGGACTGTGCTCAATTAGAAGAGTTCTTTCTCCAAGCGAGGCGGATAAGTTTGACCCTGCTGTGAGAGAAATTAAAGGCCAGGGCTGTTAGTTTCCACTGCCTTCCCTTCTTCATTGCATCCTTTGTTCTTACATCCTTTTCTGCAGTAAGGAAAAGGATGCAGTATGTGTTGCCTCTTTTCCCTCTATTTTTTTATGCCTTCGTCATTACTTTTTCTGCTCTTGTTCTTTATTTCATACTCTTCCATCTCTCCATCTCCCCTCCTCTTGCTTTTTTACCACTGCCTTTGTTTTGTTTTGCCTTTGAAATTTGCGTTTTACAGTGTGATAATAAGCTGTCTGTCTAGGGGTGCAATAGCACCCAAGAGTCACTTTCAGTGTTTGTACGTCTGTATGTGTGAGCTTGGGTATGTGCGACAAAAAAGACAGCCGAGTATTTGTACGAAAGTGCCACAGTCTCTTTCCATGTGTGTGTTTGTGTGTGAATGCAGACATATAATTGTCTGCAAATGTGTGTTGTGTGTGGAC
>VVHJ01009713.1:7617-30748 GCA_015107715.1 Tylochromis polylepis | reverse complement strand
GTAGGTAACAGCTGGAATTTGGATGCAACATCTGGCTGTCGCGTCGAAACCGATCATCCATGTTTGTGTGTGTTTGAAGAGTTTGCATCACTGCGCACACCCATCAGCGTGACCCTTTAACCTCCGATGGCCTTCCAATCCCCTCACCCCAGCCGACCCTCACAAGGGCAGATCTCTCTGGGGTTGAAGTCATATCTGCTCTCAGCTCCTGATACAGTTATCAGCTGGAGTGTATTTGGTTTCTGCTGGGAATGGGAGCATGCTCTGGGCAGCTGCAGGGTTTCCAATCAGAAGGAAGTTGCTGTAATAAATTGACCACAATGGATAACATACAACAGCCCACGAGATCAAACATTTTCCTGTCTCCAGCGAGGCATAATCAGAGTACTCTTGACATTAGTTTGTGCCAACATTTTAATGTTATGAAACCAAAGATATTGCTTTTTTTCTACTTAGTCAAAAGAAAATTGTAGTTGGCCTTTCAGACGTTCTGTGCCCTGTTTATATGTATTTTCTTTTGGGGGGATATTTATATTTGATCGCGATAGTGGTGAGGAATGTGAAATGTCCTGGGGTAACATGCGGGTCTAGTCAGCCGAGAATCAAACCGGAGCCTCTGCTCTGAGCATTTCAGCCCATGTGGTCACAGAGCTTTAGATAATTGTGAATAGAAGTGTTCATAGTTGTGGGGTTGATCTGGACCTACAGACTGTATATAATGAAGGACAAAGGACCTGTGAACATCTATTAAATCCAGTCTTTCAGTTCAGTTTTATTTACATAAAGCCAGATCACAACAACTGTCGCCTGAAGGTGCTTTATATTCTAAGGCAAAGACCCTTCAATAATAGAGAGAAAACCTCAACAATCAAACGACCTACTATGAGTAAACACTTGGCGACAGTGGGAAGGAAAAAACTCCCTTTTAACATGAAGAAACCTGGGGGTGGGGGGAGTCTTTCTTAAAGAATTGCAGTTTTTTGGCATTATGGCACTGACATCATATTTTGGGTCAAGAAGTTATGACTTGGTTGGATCCATAAAGACGCCTAAAAATAAACCAGCCAAGATAAGCCAAGCTGTGCTCACAGTATTATATAACAACACCTGACAAAAGTAAGAAAATGCAATTTTACACATCTCCAAATATGTAACTTAAAGGGTCACTCTTAAACACAAAGTCTGTTTACAAGGTGCTGGGAAATTGTACTGATACAGGAAAAAACATAACTGTTGGTGGTTGGGTTGCATTGTGGGTAACGAAGGCAAGAGATTTTGCTGAGGAAGAATAAAAAGGGTCTTCATCTTCAGTCTGAGAGTGCCGTAGGCTTAAGGACCAATGTGATGGAATACTCCAATATCTGCTGAAATCTTTCAGTGGTAAGTAGTAAGTAGTGATAGCCTGTTTCTATCTCAGTTATCACAACTAAATAGAAGAACCACCAGTCTGACGTTATTATTCACACAGCTGAACTGGACCAAATCCTTGGTTGACAAGTTTGGCTGTTCTCATTTTTTTCTTAGGGCTGCTGACCACACTGTCATGATGTGTTTCAAATGGAGATGAACATCAACTTTTCCATACCATGACCTTAAAATGTCATTTCATACAAACCACAAAACCCCCCCACACATGTTCTTACCTGCAGCTGGGGTTCCATTGAAAAAGCATAAAATTCAGTCACTAATAGGTAAAGGGAGAATGTAATGGAAGTTTAGCATTTTTTGTGTTTTTGTAGAGCAGTTTAAAGTAATGTTAGCAGTAGATAATGTGTATCAAGTGAGAAATAGTACAGGCATGGTAAAAATAAATTTAAAAAATCTGCACCCTCTTTCAGTTCTTAGGCTTTCCATATGCGAACATAATAAAAAATATCTGCTTTTAAATTAGATAAATACAACCTCAGATGAACAACAGCCCATGACATATTGCACTGTCAGTATTTATCAAAATGCAGACGCAGTGTGTGAAAAAGTAGACCTCATGTTTCAGTAGCAGCAGTAACTTGAAGTAATTGTTTTCTGTTTGATCTCATCAGTCTCTTACATGATTGTGGAGGAATTTTTTTTTTTACTCTTTCTTACACCGTTTCTTTAGTTCATTGAGGTTTGCAGGCATTTGTTTATACACAGCTCTCTTAACATAATGTTTTAGCATTTCAGGCTGAGGTCTGGACTTTAACTGGGCCATTGCAACACCTTGATCCATTTCTTTTTTAGCCATTCTGTTGTAACTTGCTGCTGTGCCTGGGATCGTTGTCCTGTTGCATGACCCAGTTTTAGCAAAGATTATCTGTCAGACAGATGGCCTCAAATTTGAGGCCATCTCGTGGTTTGATCAACTTGACACTAGAACACTTTGGTTCATGTCCACTCAATGACTGCAAGGCACTCAGGTACTTTGGCTGCAACACAAAACAAAATTATTACCCCTCCAACACTGTGCTTGACAGTTGTGATGAGGTGTTTGTGCTGATATGCTGTGTTAGGTTTTCACCAAAGTGGAACCGGTTAAATCTGGCTAAAGGACATTGTTCTTGTGATTTGATTAGATTTCTTCCCAGATCTATGGGCAGCAACAATAACTTCTCTAAGACCATTGTTAATGTCTTACCTATTGTGTCACTGTGTTAACACATATCTGAATGCTCCGGACCCACAAACTGCCCAAACTTCTGTTTTTATAAAGATGGTCACACTTGCTAATAATCAATTAATCAAGTGGACGTTTTTAATTACCCTCTTAATTCCCGTGGAAGCAAAAGCTTGTGCTTGGTGTCTTTCTTTTTTCATGACTGTATGTAAAGACAGCAGAAGGTAATGCAGAAGGAGTAATTAGAGAAGAGCTATGAACTAAGTAACTGCAAGTCCTCAGTCGACAAGTTTGGATAACGTTCTCATTGTTTCTTAAGGCTGTTGACCACATTATATATATATATGTCAACTGGCAGATATATATGTGTTTAAAATGAAGGTACTGCTGAATGAGTAAATCATTGTAAAAATTCACACCTGCGAGTGAACTGATTATTTGATGAGGCTTCTCCTTTTTGCTGAGGTGTCATGGGAAATAAGCCCAGTCTCTTGGGGCCTGGCCACATCACCATGCATTCTGCTGTTCTAGGAAAACAACACCACTTCCATTCAGTCTTTATCAGTACATCACTAGTCAGGGGAACACATGGGTTTCCTCACAGTGCAGGGTTCTCTTTTTCCCATTCTATCTCTACACTCAGAACAAAAGACTGTCCTACAAGAAAATGGCTCTTCAGTCCTTGGGAAAGACTGATCCTTTTCTGAAAGGTTAACAGGTTACAACATTTTTTATTTTAATACCGTTTACCTTTTTTAAAGGAGATTAAGGGTTTTCATACCTGTATATAGAGCCAATAAAAAACTGAATAACCACAGAAGGGCTCTTCCCTTCTTAAAGAGATGTTTTTGACACACAGGAAGACTGTTTTTACCTCTGGTTAGACTGAACCCGGAGCCATATGGGTTGAGGGCGGATGGCCATAGTGCTACCTATTATTTTTGAACACTGTTTGAGCATGGATGATTTTCAGGGTGCATGACTTTTGAACGACTGTTTTTTGTTGGTTTTGGTTGAGTGTTAGTGTGTGTGAGACGGGGAGAACGTGTGTTTGCTTTGTGTGGTTTTCCTCCGGCTGTGGAGGGCTTGCCTCAGCCTCCTTTGCTGTAACACCAGAAGGAAAGGAAGAAATGTAGAAAGAGGGCAAGAGAGATCAAGAGAGAGCAATTCATATTCATTTTAAAGAGAAATTAAACTGCTCAAAGTGAGACTCGTGCAGGTTAAACTATCCTCTGTCTTAAGTAGCTAGTTTTCCTGTCATATTTACCATGTAGAGGATATTAGCCCGATATCAAATACTTGAATCAGTTTCCATGAAGCAGCTGATTTGATTTGCCCTAACCAATCGCTAGTGACCAACTTCATAAACACCATCTTAACACTGATGTGTAGCCATTCTGACATACTGGGTTTAAAGAATGCAGTGGAGTAAAAGGAAAAACACTCCAGTATGTCTCTGTGTTATAATGTAGACATGCGCCTAAAACAATGAAGGCAACAGCATACTGCTTAGTATAAGAACTTATAATAAGGATCTATTATGAAAGAAACCACATATGTGTCAAATTATGAGGTGACTTTAGATTTAAGTATGAAATGCTGACAACAGAGATTTTAGCCTAGCTAGCTAGCTAGCATGTTATTATGTTGTTTGTATTCTAAGCTGTAGACCAATGTTACCTGATATGGACACACAAGTCTGTCACATAAACATGGTCACTTATGAATACAATAATTGCACCACTTCTAGATATTTAAAAACAAAACAAAACCATGAGTTAGAAGTTAGCTTGCTAGTTTCCATCTAAAGATGATACACCATTTTCCCACTGAACAGTACTAATAAAAAGAATGACCGAAAACAACCATTGTTTTGTAGGAGATTCATTCACATTCAACAAAGTAAGATACTAAGCATTACGACATCTTAAAAAGACAACACTGTCAGTGAACATAGTAAGAGCTCCAACATGAACGAAATGGCTTAGTCTAATGTCTAACAGGGTTGATGTGTCATCACTTATCAAGTGGATATTATTAAAACGCACATAAATAACTCCCTTTTTACATTGTTTAGGCCTTAAATGTCTGTCTGTAGGCGTCAAGCATAAACTAAAAGACCTAAGCTAGTTGTGTGAGAGGGTGAGCTATGTAAGGTTAGAGCAGTTAGGGTCAAGAGGTGACACTGTCACTCCCAACAGGTGGGAAAGAGGCATGGTGTGTTTGTTCACATACGTTAGAGGTCTGGGAGGTCAGTGTGTGGTTGCCTGGATTCCTTCATGCTAGTATTTGCTAGAGCTTGTGTTTTTAACCATGACAGTTGCTAATCGCTTGTCCTGATGACCCTGACTGACTGGAAATGTAGGTGTTTGTGCACATGCCTGTGGTGTGATTTGGTGTCCTTCATATGTGCACTACACATGCATGAACTTGAACTATGTCTGTGCAAGCTGACACAGCAAAGTAAGCTTAATAAGCGTTGAGATATATTTGCTTTTCCCCTAGGTCAGCTAAAGATAAAAGATACATGATCTAATGGAGCTAATGTCCACAGGGTAAACACACTCAGCAGATGCATACATCTGTTCAGCATATCACATTTACTCTATACTACAGTACTGTGCAAAACTCTTGAGCCCCTTATTTAAAAAAAAAAAAAAATATTTCCAATAAAATGGGAGATAGGTGTAGCAATTTATTGGAACATGTGCAAACCTACATGTAAATACAATTCTAATGCTTAATTTATGGTACCAAGATTATGTCCATACGCACATGTATTTGCCTATGGAGAGCCTACGGAGAACACAAACGTGGTCCCATGCAGTACTTGAAAATTCCAAATGCATGTGGCATGATTGGTTGACAAATGGGCCAGAACAGAAAATGTAGAAACAGCGGGGTTTACAAGGAGTAAGAGAACAACGATAATAATAATACAGTATGAAAAGTACAGAAAGTTGTCATTATTTTTATACTCGGTGTATAACTTTCTCTAGGGCTAATGGACCAACAACAGCACAAGCAAGAGTACCCCACAGATTGGTTGAACCACATATATTTGACACTCTGTCTAGGTAGACGGGCAGTCCGTGGGCAGCTATGGACAGTCACCTCATAACTATAATTTCCCCTTAGTGGGCTGAAAGTCAGTATTTTGTATGGCCACCTTTATTCTTCAGTGCAGCCTGAACTCTCTTAGGCAGTATACAGAAATAGTTCTCCAGGATTTTTGGAGGACATTTAAAGCTCTTCTTTGGAAGTTGGCTGCTTCTTGCTCCGTACTCTATGCCATATTGCTTCAATAATTTTGTGGTTTGGGCTCTGTGTATTTGCAAAAATGTGTGTTTTTCTAACAGGTACACTTTTATTGCATTGCCACTGTGTTTGGAATCATTGTCATCAGAAGCATTCCAGAAGGTATTTCATGGTGTATCAATATCTAACGATACTTTTCTCCAACACCACTGTGCTGACATGCAGTCCCAAGCATGACACAGCCTCCTCTGTGTTTTACAAATGGCTGTAGCCACTCACTGTTGTAGCTCTCTCCTGATGTACTCCGGGCATAATGACAACAATTTGTACCAAAAATTTCAAATCTGGATTCATTAATTCATTAAGAACTGTTGCCACTGATTTTCAGTTCTTGTGTAATTTGGCCTCAACCTTTTTCCCCCGTTCCCTTCCCTTAATAATTTCTTCTTGATTGCCACCCTTCCACTGAGACCATTTCTGATGAGGCTTCAGCAAACAGTAGACCAAACTGAAGATGCATCTCTCAGATCCTGTGTCAGGTTTTTGCTGGATTTTTTTTTCTATTTCTTAAGGAGATGACTTTCAGATATTGTTCATCTGTTGTAGATAGCTTTGTAGACTTGCCAGTTAACGGTGCTGCCAGGAAGATATTTGTGCATAATAACGAGCTGCCTTAATCGAAGGAACTGTCTTTTTCTTACTTTCCCATTTCTTTCTGTTGCTAGGACTGCATATCATTTAGAACGCTGTGTCACCTTCCCAAAACCAGATTTTGCCTCTTTAAACATTGGTTTGACCTGGTCTTTAAATGAATGGTCCTGATTTCATTAACTGTCGTGTGTATTGGTCTGTTTGCCTGCATTTTCAGCTTTGATGTACTATCTATTCGATCAGCATAGACATAGCTAGCTGAGAGACACTAGACTAAGCCATTGTAGTAATACAGTTATTCATTCGTCTTATCTGAACTCCTTGGCAGACATCCAAATTAGAGCTCTCTGACACAGCTACTTCACTCTGCCACTACTGTATGTAGGTCACTTTACTAGACAGTCAAAAGTTTGATTCCAGCTCTTTACCCACAATACTGGGTTTCATGTCTTTCTATGCTTGTTCAGCACAGAACTTAATGACAGCCTAAGTGTATATGTATGTTCCTCTCCCACAGTCGCTCTGTTACGGGGCCTCTACATGACGTGCCTGAGTGAGTGGCACGAGTGGGGTGACTGAGTTCACCGTATGTGAATGTGTGTGTTTGTGCGTGTGTGTGTGAGGCAGAGACAAAAAAGAGGGAAAGAGATAGACAGGACAACTGGGGTCGACTGACCACAGAGGAATTCTCTCTGCAGGCCTCAGGGGCCACAGCTGATCGGAGCACATGGTAATTAGTGTACCTCAGTGTGCACACACACATGCACACGCACGCATACACACTTTTACATGGCCAAAACACATCTTTTTCCATGCATAACCTTTACAGACTTTCCTGAAACCTCTCAGACGTTGCGTGTCCTTGGGGGAACGTGGCGGCGCGGGATTTTATCACACGTATAATAGCGCTTCGTGGAAGTGGGTCAGGCAGTATTTGCAAAAAGCAGTGTTTGCTTCAACATGGGAAACCAGATGGGTGGAGTCAACAAAACCAGGACAGTCGAGGGTAGTTGTCAAACACTGTCACGTTTAGAAGAGCACACAGAGTTGAGGACGTATCGCTCTGAAGGGCCTCGAGGTTTTATTTTTTCCTCTGAAATGACATTCTACACGCAAATATTTTCCAACTGCGACTTAGCAGATGACTTCGTAATGGATTATGTCCACATCAGCGCTTTTCAAGATTAGATATGACGCTACATTCAACAGCAAGCATATGTATCTGTTCTACAGGGAAGAATTGCTACTCGTTTCACATGTTCAGTCTCCCTCTCAGAACATCTGCTCTACATATGGTTTGCTCTGTAAATATACAGTTTGTCTTGAAACTAGATTATATGTACCTAGCTAGGTAATGTGTGGTATTGAGGTGTTGACCATCATATGACTGGATCATCATTGCACTGTAATAAAAACACTGCCACATGATCCCCCCCCCCACACACACACACACACACACTGGTTCAATGGGAAATATCACACCACCCCTTTCTCTCTTGACTTTGCTGCCGCACCCGCCGTCGACATAGCAACCTTCAATGAGTCTGACGTCACAGCCACCTTGACTGCACCCTCCTCTTCTCTCAGTGCGTGCTGATCGATCATGAGACCGTGGAAACACAAAAGAGGGCAGAGAGGAGAGAGCTAGAGACAGAGAGGGAAAGAGACACACACATGAGGAAAGAAACATGTGAAGAGAGGTAGAAAAAAGGGAAAGTCCACCCTTTAGCTGAGTTAATTTAGATTTATTGAATCACTCTTTGACGTCTTTTTGTCAATTACTGTACAAACTCCAGGAAACTTTTGTGACTTTTGGGAAATGGCTTAAGATTTCTCAGAGGACTTTATGAAATTAAGTGTGATTTTTGATTAAATGTAATCATAAGAATTTCATACCTTTTGGGGTTTTTTTGTCTATGCTCCAAACAGCAACAAACAGTAATGAAAACAACATTAGTTCCTTCTCGGAACTTCCTTGTGACCTAGATTGTATGTTTCATGTTAAGTTGTGTACAATTCATTGCCTTCCTCTTAAACAGTCATATTAATATTGATTTCAGTCCCACAGGCTGATGCAGGAACCTTTGAAAAATCATATGACAAACTACATTATAATGCACCCCAATCCCTGTAATCCACTTATCCATGTGGTGTTGTTTAGCTTGTCACAGGAAACCCATGACTCAGGGTGGATGGGAGTTTTGTTTTTATTGGTTCAGATATTTTTTAGGTATTGATCCCACAGAAATGAACTGTTTCTGGCAGTTGTTTTCTTTCTCTGTTCAATAGAAACACGTATTTCCAAAATGAGTCCTTGTTAATTAATAAAAAATCTAGTGTAAACCCGTAGTGTGACCCATTTTTCAGAACAGAACTCACTGATAGAAAATAATTAGAAGAAAAGCAGAGCTAAAATTCTTTTTAGTCAAGGATTAAAAACAGACCAATATAGTAATGGTGGATATACAATAACCTAATTTCTGTTTAAATGTAAAGTCTTAAAATCAATCAAGTAAACTGATGTAGTCAAGCTAATAATGGACCTGCTAGCTGTGTTTTCTGGCATTCTTAGTCAGAAATGGAATTACATGCTAAACCTGTTAAAACAACAGCAGAGGCAAAGAAACCGCTCAACATTTCTAAAATCGATCATACGCCATCTTGTTTCCAATATTCGTATTTTTACTGTAGATTTTATGGCTGGCTTTATGTTTATTTATTTATTTATTTATTTTTTGAGCACCAAAGGGAGTAGCACTCCAATTTCGTTGTACCTTGTACTTGTACTTTGTATAATGACAATAAAGGCTATCTATCTATCTATCTAAAAAAGCTAACTTTATTATTATCAGCTGAGAGGGTAGGAGGGTAAGTATCGGCCATGTGTTGCTAATCAGATGCAGTTTATTACCTGATCATCAGCAAGTGTGAGAACTTCCAAGAAACCAGAAATGTGGGCATTTTGCTGGTCTGGAGCATTCAAATAACGCCATCTTTCCAAGAGGGTACATCCCAGCAAATTCTCAAACCCATAGAAATGTTAAAAACACTAAAGAGTTTAAAAGTCTTACTTCAATGCCACTGCTATTCTGCTAGCTTTATTCTTTTTAAAATCACAAAAATCCCCAAAACAAAAAGTTCCCTGGGTCCACAGTTTATGTTTGAAGATAAATTAGCATCCACATAAGAAATATTCAAAGTAGACACTTCACTCGCCTTACGAACCTCAACAAAATGTTTTAGCTGAGCTACTTCAGCCCTCATTTATTAATAGTTTAATTTGCTTTCTTGTTGATAGTTTATTGAGAAGACTCTTCTCAGGTCTTTACATTAACAGCTAGCAATAGCAATCAACTAACAGCTTTAAAGCTAGCTAATTAACTCTTCTTTGAAAAATGCAAATTCATTTTCAAGCTTCATATACACAAGTTAATAGGAAACCATACACAGCTAACTATATCTGTTTAGATATATTTGGTTATTCTAGGCCAATAAGCAAGCAGCTTTCTGTACTTGCCAGTCGAATGTTAGCTTAACCCTCTTGAGTTCCAGTTTATTTTGCTTCAGGTAACTGTTGTAGTTCCTTTTATTCTTTTACCCCTTATCACCTTCTTTACTTCATGTTTCTTTTGCTGAATACTTACTTCAACTTCTCCTCTGTCTTCTCTTTGCTAACTGTGGCAAGCTAACAAATTCCTACCGGGAAGGCAAAAATGCAATCTTCATCCTGACTTTGTGATGTGGTTAAGACATCATTTTCAAGGGATATCAAGTCAAAACCTAGATGTTTCATTATATTATAGCCATTAAGCTGCATGAGTAGCATTTACCCCAGATTGATAAGTTAAAACTTCAACTTTGAGAACGTCCTGTCCTTACAGAACCACACACACATACATCCCAGGAACGAATGGACATTAACCTCATCACACAGTTTAGCTTTTTGGAAAATTCCTCTTATGGTCATTACTGTAAGTGTCACCCTTAGGTCAATATGCTAAACTTTGGCCTTTTGCTCCCATAAACGTAGTTAGCATGACCTCTCTGACAGACAACTGATAGAGTCGCATGCTGTCAGCCGTGACTGCTGATCCAACATGTACTGCACTGCACATACTGACCTTTAGCGTGAGCCGAGGCGGTCCCCTGGATGCCCACAGGAAATGAAAGAAATAAAGGAGCTGTGCTGGTGTGCAGTGTGAAACAAATTATTGAAACTTGATACATGTGTGTCATATGATTACTTTAGTCAGGCTGAGTACACTTCTGGTGCCTCTGAACTTCCTGGTAACATAGTTCAAAATACCTTTCAAATACATACTATAATCCAGGGATGCACAGCTAAATACACAGCTGTGTTCATGTGTAGTTCTCCTTTAAAACCTGTTTCCTTAACTCTTCCTATGTTGCTTATCCGGACCTCAATGTCCACTTTCAGACTGACCTATTTCAGCATCAACCTACAGAGCATTTATTTCATACCGCAATCATGACACATGCCATGTTACATTTCCATACGGTAAATTTGCATGTGAAACTACAGGGACTGAAAGCATGGTTTAACCCTCAAAGCACTGACTCATATTAGCCCACTGGGAAACTGACTTTGTCATGCTTTTGCAGCTCTGCTGAGAATCTCACTTTCATCATTCTTACCAGAAGACTCTGGACTGATTTATTTGAAACAGTATTAAGATCAGAGTGAAACTGAAAAAAGGACTCTTGTGATAAAAGCTGTTTGTCTCTTATCTGTCCTTCCACTGAACCTACTTTCTGACTCACGCTCTGGCTCCTCTCTCATTCATGCTTGCACATGAACAATGACTAGAGATGGTCCCTGTCCAGCAGATAACTTCTTTATGTTTTTTTGGTCATTAAAAAAAATCTTTTGTTATCTTTATGCAGAGTGAAAGAGAACTGTGACAATAATACGACAGCTTTCTATGTTTCTACTTCTGCTTGATAATACAAATAATTAATAGCAATATATGATATTGAAAATGCACTCAAGGTCAGCCATATACAGATACTGCATTTGTATGAATGCAGATATTCAGTAGTGGTAAAATATGTTATTCAGTCTTGAGGTAAACTACTTGAAATTGGCACTTTATAGTCTGCCCCAGTATATTTAAGAATAACTTATTGTACTGTAATTAACTAAAAATGTTGGTGAAGATTTTACATACAAAATATACACTCACTGGACACTTCATTAGGTATGCTTTGCTATTACTGTGTTGGACCCCTGTTTGCCTTCATAATCTCCATAACTCTTGGTAGCATAGATTTGATTTTGGTCCATACTGACATGAAAGCGTCACACAGTTGCTGCAGATTCGTTGGCTCCGCATCCATTATGTCTCTCAAGTTCCATAATATCCCAAAGGTGCTCTCTTGGAACTAGATCATGCGACTGTGGAGGACATTTGAGTACAACTAACTTATTGTCCTTTTAAGAAACCAGTTTAAGGGAGTTTGAGCTGCTTCGAGGTTCTACATGTTGTGCATTCAGAGATGCTCTTCTGCATACATTGGTTGTAACGACTGGTTATCAGCTCAAAGCAGTCTGTCCACTCTCCTCTGGCCTCTGGTATCAACAAGGCATTTTCACACAGAGACCTCCCGCTCACTGGCCAGTGTTCCCTTTTTTGAGAGACAGACATCTATGTAAACCCTAGAAAAGGTTGTGTGGAAAAATCGCAGCAAATCAGCAGTTTAGGAAATAATCAGAGCAACAATGCCATATTCAAAGTCACTTTGTTCCCCTTTCTTCTCAATTCTGATGCTCGGTTTGAACTTCAGCACATTGTATTGACCATGTCAACATATTTAAATGCACTGAGTTGCTGCCATGTAATTGTTTGATGTTAGATGTCATTAGCTATTTTTGTTATGGAGGAGTTGAAAAGGTGTACCTAACAAAGTGAGTAAATCATCAGGGTTGCCAGCGCTCAGATTTTCACACGCTTTCACCTGTGATGAAGCCTCAAGCGAGAGCGCTGCACTGTGGTGCTTTTGGCACAACATTTATTATTCATAACTATTAATTATGCCAGACACAGAGACAGGATCAGGACGGGATATCACAGACTTCTCTCTGAATCAGCTCGTCTTAGAATCAGCTGATTTAAAAAAAAAAACTGTGTGAAAATAACTTTAGCATATTTATTGAAGCCGTGCAAATTTTCAGTTTTTACTGTGAAACCTTTCCGAGGCACACCAAGTACACATAGGTGGTGAAATTTTAGCACTGTGTGTTCTTTTCTAGCATTTTTGATCTCTCATAACCTCTTTAGGTTAGTGAATTTTTCAGAGCTGAAAAACACATTTAAGCTCTGCGAAAAACTACCACGTGTCTACCAAATAAATTCTACACTCACTCCCCGTCACAATACAAATTTTGATTTGCCCCTGTGTTTAAGCTATTGTACTGTATGAAGTCAGATTTCGCATGGCGTGAATGTTTATGCTGCAGTTGTTGTAAAGTCACCTGATCCTGAGTCAGGTGGAAATTTAATCAGCTTTAACTGATTTAACTTCCACACACAGTCAGTGTTTGCAGTTTGATCATTTATGACACCTTGAGTTAAATCTGGAACTCTTTCACAACTGCTGGGACTTTATTATTTTAGAGTATACATAAAGAAAAACTTATACTATCACTATATATATATATATATATATATATATAAAGCTTTTCTTTTTTTGGTATAATACTTTGCTGAGATTGTGAGATATAAAGTAACATCACATACAGCCAAAATTTCTAGTGTTTTGAAATCATAATAAATAAAACGTTTACAGGCACGGGCGCTAGTTTAGCTCAGTGGGTGAACAGGCAACGATATTCCTTATGTCCAGAGAGCTTTCCTGTCTATCTTCACTGTCCCTATCCAGTAAAGCCTAAAAAGGCCAAAAAATAAATAAAAAGATGACAGGCAGCATTGGGATGATAATTAATGAATAACCTATTAGGGCTTTATTGAACTGTGAGGGTTCAGGCTTCACGAAAGTGATCTTTTTTCCCCATAAAACACACCACCACACCTCCACCTCTGTGCCATTTAGAATCCTGATTTTAATTATTAAAAATTAAAATCAGAATTACAAGACTAAAATCTCTAATTGGTAGACTATCAGGCCATCTAATGTTAATTAGATGCTAATGGTGAAAATGAACAGAAAAATGAGAAGACGAATAAAACCAATGAAAATCTTTAATATCAGCGTCTATTAATCCATTGACTTCTTTTCAGCAGCTGTTCTGCTCATTAAAAACATGCTAGTTGATAAATTGTGTAAGAGGATATTACAAAGTAGAAGATATTTGCATGTTTCTGAGCAGATGTTTCTGTGCAGGTTTCTTCATCCATATTTCCTGTGTTTCCCCATGCTGTGCCTTCGTCTGCACCTACAGGGGCCTATTTGGGACAGGAAGCCCTCGGGGTTATAAAATAAAAGTTGTATCTGTTTGCGGTCAGACCAGTCATAACCCATAATGTAGAACAAGGAACATCTCTGGCCTGCGGGGTAAAAGGTTATGAGACGACTACTCCTGCTAATGCTATTTAATACGGTGAACAGCTGTCTCTCTGGATGTCTACCTGCCGGTCTGTCTGTTTGTGTCTAATATTACATTTAAAAAAAAAAAAATCCGCTCCTGCATACCTGATCTGCAACTTGTTTATGGAAACTCTATCTTCCCTGATGTGATTGCTTCCTCGTCTCAGGCCTCTCAGTCATGCCTGACTCACTTTATGAGTAGTCTCCACGGACAAACACACTTTCATGCTCCACGTAATGCTTTTTATGTGTGTATTGGGAAAGTTTTACTCACTCCTAATTGTTTGTGCATGTGCACACAGGCACGTCCCGCAGATAGCATTTTTGATTTTTTTCTCGTGGTTGTTTTTGTTTTAAGGGATTAATCAGTTTTTGGCTTTGCTGCACATCGGGCATGTGCTGTTAAAGTATACACTATTCTCCACATATCTGTGCACATCTCAGCACAACGGATCCAGTTCAGTTTGAGCATTGTTGAAAGACACTTTTAAGCTACTTGATCTCGGTTTGGCCGGCACACAGACACCCCTAGGTTTCTGACGTTAAGCTCGGTGTAGTATGTAGGCCACCTGATAAGAACGCTGGCGGGAGATAAGCTGTTATCAGACAAATATTATTTGGCGGTGCTGAGACTAATTTCTAAACATCAATCACTCAGTTCGGCTACGTTATATAAGAGTGACAAGCCATGTTAGACTCACAGCCTGTGAGCTGAGCTGCTGTGAGCTGGCAGCTTGTTGCTGAGCATCTACAGTGTCATCAGAGGTGACCTGAGCCGGTAGAGGTTAAGTTAGTTGACCAAGCAGACTGTGTTGCAGTCCAGACTGTAGGGGTGATGGGAGATTTAAAGATTTTTAACCTAACTTGGATTATTTAGTAATATAACTCTTAGCTCAGCATTTAAGTCACATGCACATAAATGTTAGTGGGTCTTTGGAGTTTAGTAGACCTTGGGTACACAGATGTGTACACAGTACCTTTGGTTAAAGTCTAACCGACATCAATTGCAGCGTCAGCTTCCATCTGTCACATTACTGTAAACTGTAAAGAAAGACGTTCAGGAAAAAAAACCCAGCACAGCCTCTAATGAGGAGGCATAACAGTCAGCGCTCCACCCTTGGGATTTAAACGGTTGTAATTTAAATATGAATTCATGTCCCAATGATGTATTGGGTCTGCATTGTATCATGTTGTGTCGCAGCGAGGCCTGCACATCATGGGACCCACCAAGGTCCAACATCTGCAACTTCCCAGGCAGGAAAGAGAAAGAGAAAAGATGAAGTGATGAACATGTTATTAAGCAACACAATAGGCTCATCTGTGCTCAAACAAAGACATCAAATTCAAAATGAATCCATAGATTCTCAGATTTACAAGCACACTTTGATAAGTAAAAAAACCCAACAAAAAACGAGTACAACACCATAAGCTGCTTTCACACCGAACAATTCTGAGGACTGGCTGGGGGGTAAGTACTAACTGGAGAGGTCCCACTTGAGCTGCCTAACTTCCAAGTCTTTTTTTGCTGCTTGCATTCACACAGCTAATAGGACCTGAAGTGACGTACTAGCAATTGGTGCTGCCACTTCAACTCTTCATCTAGTCTTTTATTTTCTTGTAAACTCTTTCTAAGCTGCTTATTTTCTCTCTGCATTGCTTTGCGTTAACTCTAACTTTATTTGTATAGCACATTTCAAGCAACTGTAGTTGACCAAAGTGCTTTACAGGTTCAGCCAGCAAAAACAAAATAAGGGATACATACAGGATACAAAGACTTAATAAGCAATAAAATATTAAAATAAATTCTAAAGGAGACAGGGAGCCAATTAAGAGAGGATAAAACTGGGATAGTGTGCTTTCACTTTTTTGTCCCTGTAAGGAACATTTTGAACTAACTGTAGTCTTCAGATAGCAGAGTGATCCAGGCCTGCACATAGGGAGTTACAGCAGTCAATGTGAGTAGAAATAAAAGCATGGATAACTCTCTTAAGGTCCCTATACAGGAGATAGGGCTTGACTTTGGTCAGCTGTCTGAGTTGATGAAAACCTGCTTTGACCACAGAGCTAATCAGTCTGTTAAATTTAAAATCGCTATCAAAAATAAAACCCAAATTCCTTGTAAAAGGTTGAATGTTAAAATCTAAAGTGCCAAGAGTGCAAGCAGAATCGCTGAGCTTTGATGGGGAGATAGATTTGGATGCCATCGGGAAAGCAGTGATATAAAAAATGTTGTACTTCTCAAAAATGTAACCCAAGGACAACATATATAGAGGATAGGGCCAAAGACTGACCCTTGGGGGACACCACATGACAGAGGGGCCACAGAGGAAGAAAAATCAGCAATGTGCACAGAAAACTCCTTTCAGACAGAAAAGACTTGAACCATTTGAGGACAGTACCCTTAATACCAACACAGCGTTCCATTTGAGATAAAAGAATAGAGTAGCTGACTGTATCAAAAGCAGAGGAAAAGTCTAAAAGCACCAATACAGCGGATTGTCCCGGGTCCATAGCTAAAAGAAGATTGTTAAAAACTCTTAGGTGAGCGGTCTCAGTACTCTGGTGAAGCTTAAAGCCCGACTGAAACTTCTCATAGATGCTGAAATCTTCTAAGAAGGAATGAAGCTGATTACAAGAAACCTTCTCCAAAACTTTAGACCTTTCAGACCTAGAGACAGGTCTAAAATCTGATAAAACAGAAGGGTCCAGAGATCTCTTTTTTTAAAGGAGTGTGCATGGTGGACGCCTGGTTGCAAGCTGAAAAAAAAAATACAAGTGAAGATTTTTCAGCTTTTGATTTTTAGGCAAAATCAGGTTACGGTTCTTCCACTGCTTTTTTAGAGCTCTAGTTTGCATGGCTAATGTCTAATAAACCGGCATTACCTTTTAAAACGCACATCATCAGGAGTCAGAAACATGAACCAGGCTGGCGAATGGGGTCACGGACTCAAGCCCAACCTGATCTAACCTTATCCAACCGGCTTCCATGACGCAGCACCACAACCCCATGCACTTATTCATCACCATCTGTGGTGCGCTGCCAGACCCAGCTTCAGGCAGAGCTCGTAGCGGTTAATATGCAGGTGCTGGAGAGATGGATGTATGAAGAACGGATAAGGTCAGAGTGTGGGGGCAGGAAGGACACCGATGGGATAAACTAGGTTGGAAAAAAGTGAATTAGCCTTGTTTATTTAAAAAAAAAAAAAAACAGTTCCCTTGCGTTTAGACTGGGGCACCTGATCGTGTAAGTGCTCGACACTTGAAATAATTTATAGGAATGACAGATAAAAGAAATAAATGTGGCTACATATGGATAAATATTGAGGAAAGGAAAGGAAGTGAGGTCAGAGAGGGTGAACATTTCACACCTATTTGTCACCCAGACACGGCTGACGCTAGGGTGGAAAAAATGACCAAACCATACATAAAGTTGATGCTGTGTGTGTGTGTGTGTGTGTGTGTGTTTGTAGGTGGGGTATCTGCAGTATGTGAATGAGTGTGACTCTGTGTCAGGGTGTATACCGCCCTGATGATAGCAGCGTCCCGGCTGCGATGTGGACGACTGGGTGCTGACAGGCTGCTGCTGTTTCATGGTCCTGCTGGGGGCTGTCGGGCAGGTTGGGGCAAAAATGATCCTGCCTGCTCCCCTCTCTCTCTCTCCCCATGTGGCCTGGCTTGTTGGTTAAATATAAAGCCCTCATACTCAAAGACCTCATACTACCCTTCAGCACTTACCCTGGCATGGTATTTAGCGGATATGTGTGATGAATTTGCACTGGAGCCAAATTGTCTTTGCATTTAAAGCTGCAGTAATCAGTTATATTACATAAACCATGAAGACATGAATAATGTTGCCCATAGTGTTAAACCTACAAGTCTCTGGAGTTTATGCACGAGTCCTTTAGAATCTTTCTGCACTGCTGATGCTAATGCTATTTTGCTATTATTAAGCCTTGATTAGCTATGAACACCCTACCTAACAGCTAATGGTAGAGTTGCACTAGGAAAAACAGTGGCTGGAGACTGTGGCATGATCAAAATTACTGTAACCATTTGGAACGAACTTGCCATCTCGTTGCCTTTGAAATGGTTGCTTCAGAGATGTTTGCCATGACATTGAATCAGTCTGCTATTGGCTTGGAACTGAATGGGGTCAAGTTGGCAATAAAATGCAATCTGTTTGTGATGAATTACGAAAAAGTCACAAATCTGTTGCTGTCGACATACACATAAATTTATGGTCCAGTCAGAACCTCAAAGATCTGAAAGAGAAATTCAGAAATTCCTCCACAAAGATTGACAACGGCGATTTAGCAGCAAAATAACAAAGGCCCTCACATAGACCTGTTTTCATGTAGAAATACAACCAGGATACAACGAGTTGGCAAACAGTTGAATCAAGTCGCAAAGAGACACGTCAGAGATGTGCTCATCGTTGCAGGCTGACTCAAAGCGTTTGCAACATGCTGGTGGCCATTATTTGCAAACCTTCACTAATCTGTTTGAGGGACAGGTTGCTGGGTGGTCACCCAGAGGTTGAGGCTGTTGAGCCAGTTGGTTGCTAAAAATACTTATAGTCAGCCACCAAATGTGAAGACAATTATGTTCAGTTACTAGACAACCTCTGATTTTTCGAAAGGAAGTCGCTGTTCTATTTTCACTCTATTGTGAATGAGCCGTTAAAGACACAGTTGGCTTATAGCTAGTGGTACATTTAGTTACTTCAAGAGCAGAACGGTTTCCTCACGAGGGGGTGGAGACCAAAAACAGAGCAAAAAGGGAAACCTTGTATTGCTAATGGATTCCCTGTGCTTACATGCAGGATTTTATGACATTACAAAATAACTTAGTGATGCAATATACGACATGTAAATGTAACTTTCAGGCTGAAGGGATGCTGATTCTTACTATGGCCATGTACTGACTGTCAGAAATTTGAAATATAGTTACATTTTTGTGTTACATCTAAGATTGCAGGGAGCAACCTCCGTCATATCAGATGTAAAGGAGCCTATCTTAAATAAAAGAGTCTACATGTGCAGACCAATAGCTTCGGTGAACATTTGGCATCCACATTTGTGCTATTATTATCTCTGCTATCTGTCCATGCAAACCTGGATGTATATTAGCCTTTGTCCCATCTGTCATGTTTATGTTTCGCTGAGGGCTGTTAGATGTTGTAAATGTCAAAGTTGTTTCCACCTTTACTGTGAAGGCTGTAGGGGATGAATAGGATCCTTGGAGATGGATGTGTACCTTCTGAGAGGAGTTTTTTTTTTTTTAATGGAAAAAAGTGACCTGGGTATGTGTGTGTGCAAATGTACTGTGAGAGGGCCAGCAGTCTTTCCATATCTGTCATGTCCTATTATGAGAACGAACAGTAGGAAGGAACCCAGACAAATGTACAGGTGTAATCAAACATGCTCAGATTCTGTATGTTTAGAGAACACGGTTTTACTAGGTTTGTCTGCAGTTTTTCATAAAATGTCACCATGTGCTTCATCACTAATTTGTTGAACGTCTGGTGTTTCTCGCTCGCGTTTCCTCACGTGAGTTGATACACCAATCGGGCATAACATTGTGACCACCTGCCTAATATTGGCTTGGTCCCACTTTTGCTGCCAAAACAGCCCAGACCTATTCATGCACAGACTCTGCTGGACCCCTGAAGGTGTGCTGTGGTATCTGGCACCAACAAGTTAGCAACGGATCCTTTAAGTCCTCTAAGTTGCGCAATGGGGTGAGTGGATTGGACTTGTTTGTCCAACACATCCCACAGATGCTCGATTGGATTGAGATCTGGGGGATTTGAAGACCAACTCATACCTCAAACTCATGGTTATGCTCCTCAAACCATTCCATTTTTGCTTTGTGGTAGAGCGCATGATCTTACTGAAAGAATCCACATCCATCAGGAAATACCGTTACCATAAAATGGTCTGCAACAGTGTTTAGGTAGGTGGTACACTTCAAAGTAACACCCACATGGATGGCAGGACCCAAGGAGGAACACTGACAACCACATCACACTGCCTACGCCGGGTCATGTCATCTGGCCATCCACATGATGTAAAAGAAAACATCCAGTTCTAATGCTTATGTGCCCATTGTTAGTGCTTTTGATGGTGGACAGGGGTCAGCATGGGCACTCTGTTGTGTATGGGGCTGTATAGCTGCAGATCAGTCAAACTGTGATGTTCTGTGTTTTCTGACACCTTTCTATCAGAACCAGCATCAGCCTTCAGCAATTCACTCCAGCCTTGGACGCCCGTGACCCTGTCGGTGGTTTCTTCCTTGGACTACTTTTGATATTAGTGAGCACTGCAGACCAGGAACTGCAATACTGACCCAAACAGCTAGACATCATAATTTGGCCCTTGTCAAAGTTGCTCAAATCCATACGCTTGGCACTTTTTTTCCTGAATCTAACACATCAAATTTGAAGATTAAATGTTCACTTGCGCCCCAATATGTCCCACCCGCTAAAAAGTGCCGTAAAGAAGAGATGTGATATTCACTTCACCTGCCAGTGGTCATAATGTTATGCCTGATCGGTGTAATGGTCATTTCTACAGTTAGATTTCTACAGTCGGCTTGTGGATTTTTTCTCAGAATTTGGTGTATTCCTATAATCGAGCTGTCATCGCATGCTGTCATCCACAACTATCTTAGTAGTAGTGATGGAGCGGGAGCACGGAAAAAGAAAGAGAGGGAAAGGCAAACGAGGCTGAGAGATGACGACAGATATTGAGAACACGATTTGTGAGAGCCAAATCCAACATTTGTCTCTGATTGAGTCCACTTTAAATCTTTTCTCAGTGCTCCTCTCTTTTCATCACGTTTCCATATTTCCATCCATTCCTTTTTCATTCATCATACACCAGTGTGTCTTCTCTTGGAGAGAGACAAAGCAAGGCTGCTCCTTTGCTGAAGTTCTCCCTATCATCTCTCTGTATACATATTTTTTTTTTCCCATTGTTCAGTTTTTCTGTCTCTCACTTCCTTGCCTTCTGCCATTGGAGATCTTAACCTGTGCTGTATGATAGGAAATGTGCTAATAATAGCAAACTAGGGTATTGTGGCCAAGGACTGTCTGCCATAATAATCACTTGGGCACTGACGCACACACAAATTGTGCCACCCTGGTGAGGCTATCTCAGCAGAGATACTAGGCGGTGTTGTTTGAAAGATACGATAGTGACTCTTAGAAAAGCTAAACCCTGCCTTTCACCCATTCTGCATACAGAGGTAAAATGCATACTGATGAATGATAAACTCTACTTTTATGTCTTTATGGATCTTTGCATGGTAGCTGTTGCTTGTAAAATGTGTCAGTCAGGTTTTCCCCCACATTTCACAATCTTAGTCCCTAACATTGTTTCCTTGTATCTCAAAAAGTCCATTAAGTTAGTAAGTAGGGGATTTGAACTGTCTGACTGGTACACTTGCGTGGTGTACCCACCAAGCAAGCTAGGCTCCCACCCTGCCTACGTGTGTGTATGTAGGCAGGGTGGGAAATGACATCGTAGTGAAATGTGTTTCTTTTTGGAATGCAGCCCGGGAGTCTGGCAGGCCATCTGGATTGAAGATTGACCCGTCATACCTGTGAATGATTTACAGTGTGCTGAAATCTAGGACACACACACACTTCACTTGGATCACTTGTCATATAGTCACATGCAGGCACATACATGTACACACATATTCACACTTTGGCAAGATAAACTGGATGGATGTAACGAGACAGAAAAAAGTACTGATTCCTAAAGTAGTACAGCGAAGCAAAAACATTTAAAATAAAAATGCTCATCTAAAAGGAAAAAGAAACTTAAATGGCGACACCTTTTATTATAAATTCATTAACTGAGTGTCTCTGATAAGCAACAATATTAGAAAGTCACTGGTAGATGAGAAACTTCAGCAACAGAACACACAATCACCTCGATTAGTAGATTCAGCTTAAACTGCTACTCACCAAACCTATTAAAGGAGAAAAGCTCCTTTAAATCTCCATTTTTATTCCCGGTGACCCAGAGTTTACATCCGGGATGCCAAAGAGAAGGCCTAACTGGAAAACCAGCAGCTAAACCAGTGAAGATTGGTGGCAGGTTAAAGGTCAGAACAGCATGGAGCAGGTGAAAGGAGGAGGAGGAGGAGGGAAGAAGATGACGAGAACAGAATGTCTACACAGGGTTAGGACTGCCAAGGGAAATGAAAGAAACAGGGGGAGCACAACACTGTTGCTGTCGAACATTGTTGTGTTATTGGTGGTGTTGGAGCATGTGTGTGGAGTGTGTGTTTGACAGAGGACGAAAGAGAGAGAGAGAGAAAGAGATTGGGGGGAGAGCAATGGACACAAAGCAGCTAGCTAAACAAAATAGCAAATGGCTTCACAGTGGAGGCCACATGGACTTAGAATCACACACCATTCCAGGTACATTCCAGGTCAAAGGTCTCATAAATGCATCATGGGATACGGTGCTGAAAAGAGGAGGATACTATGAAACAAACCGAGCTTATGTAGATTTAATGCCTGAGGGGTGATTTTGTCCAACATGCCGGTACTTTACATCCACACTGCATGCCTATAAGATATAGCAGACAGACAGCATTGTCAGTTCTAAACATAACCTGTACAGCATGTAATATTGACTGTGTGTGTTTGTGTGTGTGTGTTTGTGTGTGTATGCGTGTGTTTGTGTGTTGGTCGTCTGTTCAGTTTCAAGGACAGGTTAAACACCGCTGTCTTTTTATAGCACCAGCAATTCAGTTAGTGTGTATGTGCTTCGCGTGTGCAGTGAGGAACTTAGTGAGCGAGAAAGAAGTTGCGCGCCATGCGTGTGCGTCTGCGCAGAAAGATACTTGTGATGCTATCAGTTCTGTGATAATGAGAAAATTGGGAGGGAAAAAAATAGTTGGGTGTGTAAGCATGTAAGCTCCTGCACGTCCTTGGGCCTTGAAGCACAGCTTTGTACCCTGCTGTCAGGGCAGTCATAAAAGAGTATGAATCAGTCAATGTGTGTGTGTGTGTGTGTGTGTGTGTGTGTGTGTGTGTGTGTGTGT
>VVHJ01009700.1:16382-28033 GCA_015107715.1 Tylochromis polylepis | reverse complement strand
GAGAGAGAGAGGAAAAAAGCTGAAGTCGAGAAATATTTGGCAGAACTTGTGAAGTTAACTCAGGGTTTCTCCTACGCATTCACATGAAAGGGGTGGTCTTGGCAGCATCTAACCAATCTAAAACGGGCTTTTTCACAGGTTATATGACTTTTCCGCCACAGAAAATGATCCCTATGAGAGATACCTACTCCAGAGATGCTATCAAATGGTGAATAAAAATCTTTAATTAAATGCAATACTGTTGCAAAAAGGAAAAATTTAAGGCTGCAGCAAATCATTAATCTGGTGATTTAGCCCACAGAGCAATAAAATAAACATTTTAGTTGCAGATAACTTTTTCTTCATACCCGAGTGCACTCTCAGTACTGCTGTTTATTTTTTAGGTGATAGCTGCACATTAGACCATCGAAACTTTAAATTGGATCAATTTAAATATTCAAAGTTACTGTCCCAAGGCCTGATAAAATTAATTTTATTGATTGAACAGGTATTATTGATGCGTGTTCTGTGGTTTAGTAGTTGCAGTTCCAGTAGTGTAATACAGACTAAACAGCACATTAGTAAAAAGTATAGCAACATTTTATACAGCTTCTAAATTACCAAATGAAAACATGCACATGATACCTTTAGGTACATCTTAATAACTTGGACATGATAGGTTCTTTCCCCCATCGTTTCCAAAATCCTGCTTCACACTACAAGCCACATCCAACACAAGCAGACTGATGGCTTAAATAGACACATGGGGTAATTAGGGAGAGAGAACAGCTGGGGAAAACAAGGCACAGGTAAAAGGAATCAAACTAACAGAACGGGGGGGGAGAGAGACACTAAATACAAGGCAAGACAGAGCAACAGGGTAAAGAACCCTTGAACGGAGAATCAACAAGCTGGTACATCATGTCAAAAACACCAAGGTACTGTAGGCATTTCTTCTGTGGAGCAATATGCTATCTTGTAAGCTGCTTTAGAGCAGAGAACATCTGTTTATGTCAGAGAGGAGACATTTGACTGAGAAGGGAAGGGGGCGATTTATCCAGTGTAACATAAATCGATGTTTAGTTCAGTCTCCACAGAATCATGATCAGAGGGATTATCTTTAGTAAGTAGTTGGCAGCTACATTTGGTAAATTTCTGGAAATTAAATGCAGTGGTTGGGCGAAAACACAGAACGTGAAAGTACTACGAAAATTCCCCCTTTAAATCCATTTTTTTCTGATTTGTTCCAAAATCAATAGGGACTACCACAACCCCCGAAAGAAAACAGAAATTACGAGTGTTCTGAAAATATTAGACGAAATATAGATTTGCATTCTGTGAAACTTTGATTCTGTTGTGTGACATTTAACAATGCTCTGCCTGCAGTGTTCAAGTATAAAGTTTTTAAGGGCTATTGTATGCTTGAAGGTTGGTGAACTCTTAAGATTTTTATAGACTTTGGCTATGGTCAATACTAATTTTACATACACACATTTACAAAAGTGAAATAACAGAAATAAATTAGATCACATTAGATAAAGACCTCAACATAGTAGCATCAAGTATATTTTATCCTAATACTAACTTTGGAACTGATATTTTTGTTATCCTAAAAACTGATGTCTAAATTATGAAAATATACACAGGCCACTTTAATAGGTACTTTAATAAGTGTTAACCAACTTATTAACACAAATTTCTAATCAGCTAGTAACATAGCAGCAACAAAATGCATTGAGAGTTGCAGACAAGGTCGAGACGACTTGTTAAACTTCAAACTGAGCATCAGAATGGGGAAGAACGGTTATTTAAGTGACTTTGCCATGGGTGTCGATGCCAGGAGGACTGATCTGAGTATCTGAGTAGCAACATTCAGATGGTAGAGTCATAAACAACATAAAAGCATGGATACCTGCCTTAGATCAACACTTCAGGTTGCTGGTGGTGGTAGGTTAACAGTGCGGGCTTTTCTTGGTACACTGTGAGATCCACAGTACCAACTGAGCATTTTTCAAATGTCACACCCTGCCTGAGTGTTGTTCCTGTCCATGTCCACCCTTTTATGACCACAGTGTACAGATCTTCAGATGGCTGCTTCCCAAACGAGTTCTCAAATGGTTTCAACAGTCAACAGATCTCTATCCAATAAAGTACCTCTGGGAAGCAGTGGAACAAGAGATTTGTATCATGTATGTGCTGCTGATGAATCTGCAGTAACTGTGTGATGCCATCTCATCAACATGGACCAAAAACTTTGTTTCTAGCACCTTGTCTAATTTGTGCCATGAGCAATTAAGGCAGGAAAGCAAAAGGGGTCCAGTCCAACGAGGTACAAGTAAGGTGTACTTAATAAACTGACCAATGAGTTTATATGAACACTGTTTTGTTGCTCTTTAGTAGGTGGTAATATCACTGCCTTTTGCAAATCCTTACATTTATACATTGACAAACAGTATTACACTGTCACGGTCATTTACTGAGCCATAAATACCCGGCTTTACTTCAAAAAGACTCTCTGGCATCATGAGATCATTAAAAAGTACCATTTTCAGGTAAATGGCGCAGTTTTACACATTATGTTTTCACTACATGTAAACTCAACATGCTTAACAAAGAAGACAGGGTTTATATGATTTGAAAATCTTTCCTTTTTGTGTCTTGTCACTTAGACGCATGGCTGTTATGTGTACATTTATAAAATATATCAAAAAACCTCTGTGTCAAACAAGGCTGTTTTTCAATAGAGACAACTTAGAAAGATTTCCTTAAAAAATATAATTTCCCCAAAGTATTAAGTAAAATCAAAACTGAAAGAACCTTTACAGACAGAATTTTCAATAATGTAAAGCAATGAAAGGTGGGAAATGAAATGAAAGAACTGTATTTATTTTGTACACATGACTGGTTAATGGTCAGAGTACAATATCAAAGGTTTCATACTTTCCCACCCAGCTGCTACATGCAGAACAAAGAGAAGTTTTTCCACACACATGTACATTCTCTTTAATAATTCTGAATGTTCTAATCAACCCCCACAGTAACTCCATTTGAAGCTAAATAAGCACTAAAACAAGGCTAAAGGGATAGTTTGAGCCTTTTGTCTGCCAGAAATGTGCAAAAAAAATTTTTTTTAAATCCTAATACTGCTTCATGCCTGTTGGATCTGAAAGTATAACTGCCCTTAAAAACTTCCTAAGACGTTTGACTAATTATTACTACAACGGGTCACCACATAGGTATGTTTGCATCCAGTGGCAGATGTGGTATAAATATATATCAATTAAAACATAGTGGTGAATTCACTGCAAGCAACAGATATGTTTTGTGGGTGAGAGAAGGGTTTTTTGTGTTTGCTGTGTGTCATATGCATAAAAAAAAACAATTATATGATGATATAATAGTATCCAGCCGTACTTGTTTAGCCACCAGGTGCAATCGCAGCCTGGTTTATGATGCACTATTTCTCATAAAGGGCCATGGGATATGAGCTCCAGATTAGGTGAGCTCACAAAAGGCCATCGTTACTCAACCAGCTGTACAAACTTATGGGGCACACACAAGTAGGGCAGCGATTAAGAGAGAATATATTTTGTAACCAGAACTAAGGAAATGGAGCTCCTTCTGCAAAATAAATTATTTTGTGGAATGTAAAACTAAATGTGTATGCTTTTATAGAATCTATTAAAAGAGGAGTCATGCCTGCATTGTTCTTTTAAATTTGTGTCCTTCCTTTTCCTTCTCTAGTCTGTTTTAAAAAGAAAGTGGAAAAAAAAAATCACAGCGTTCCTCGAGAAAGCTCACCTCATTACAGTTTCCACATTATGCAATCTGATGTCAATTTTATGCTACATTGACCTTTGTTGCTATTTCTGTCTGCTCTGCTACAATACACCAATAGGCTAGTTGGTACTAAATTACATTTTCACCAGAAATACTGGGAGTGTGGGTGTTGGGTAGGCAGTCAGGCACTGAATAGGTGGTACATTACGTTCTCTACTTAAACCATTTGCAGCCACACAAGCGATTCTAACCACCAATCTGCAGACAGTCTGCATCAAGTGTGGACACATGAACTTTATTATTACGCTGGTACTCAGCAGCTATGTAAGGTCGGCATTTGAACAGCAAGAAAATGCATAATGCATATGCAATACATGACCACTCAAGAATTCTTCATGGCAGAAGATTACGGTGATGTAAACTGTCATCAACACTACTAAGATACCCACTGACTTGTGTCTGTTAAAAATATGAGCCGATACTGAAATAGCCCTTTGAAGACTGTTACTTTTATCCAGGGTTCATACATTCCCCATGGCAGATTCAAACGAGTAAAAGAAACAGCAAGTTGACAAGTACACCAAAAATGACCACTAGGAGCAGTGGACTTGAACCCTTCTCAGTTACTTATTCTTTCTGATCACATTTTCATGCAATCTGTGACATCTTTGATTATTTTATTTTCATTTTTTATTTTCACACTCTTTAGAAAAATGAAATTACCAGAGGTTAGTGAACTAAGGTTCGTGTAGGTTTTTTTAAGTTTGATGTTTCTGTGCCTCCTGCTTGGACAACACATGAAACCGTCTTCTACCTAGGTTGAATGTTTTTGAGTCGGCAGGTGCTCTCCCTGTTCTGCTGTAATACATGCTGTGCTTAACTCCTTCTCACATGCAACAAGTGTGTCATTACTCCACTTTGGCTTCTTTGGGAGATCTATGGCAATGGTAGGGGACTGTAAAGGATAGACAGCCTCCAAAATTAAACTAGTTTTGTTCACAGATCTTATATATAATAGGAAGCCAAGCCTATTTAAAGCTTAATGTGATAGCTCAGTTAAAGAGGGACATAGGTCATACTGCAGAAAACAGTTTTCCAAAACAAGAGGATTTTAAATTTCTCCTCGACAACAGCTCGATTAGATTTTTTTTCTTCCTGTTAGTCAGTTAAGTGAGTTGTGATAGCAGAAGACAATGTTTTGAATTTTCCTTACAACAGAAAAAAGACAGCATAAAATATTATCTCTTTTTAATTTTATAATCATATAATACTGACAATGACACAGCATGCTATTTTGAGAAATTTGTTCAATGTTTAATGGAAATAGAAGTACCCACTGTTTGTTGGAGGAAGGCATGGGTTGTTACAGTGGTATGTAAATCTATTGAGTGGATGATCAAAAAATACGATCACCATCTATCACTGATTATTACGGAGTTTAAGAAGATGCAAATATAGAAAGCAAATACAAGTTAGCCTCAGTTTTATTGTGAATTTTAGAATACATCACGACTCTTACACTAAATCTACACTGAAAACATTTTTCTATTGGCTTTATAATAAACATAAATTAATAAATAGTTTTACAGAGAAAAGAAAAAGCAGTAACTAAGTCAAAAACAGCCAAGGCTGCCACCACCAACCGAATTGGATGGTCGACTGCACTCATAAGGCTCTCCAGAACTGACTCGCCATGCAACACCTGCGCAGGGCACAATCTTCAATCTTCTGGTTAGTGCAGCTTTACTAGTGATGTCTGCTTTGTTCAAACTTTTCAGTTACTTGGCCCATCACACACACACACATACACAATTAAAACTGTGGCAATCAATTTTATTATATCGATGTTTAAAATGACAATGTGAAAAACAATGTGACCTGCTAAAGTATTCCCTTAAAGCAGCAAATCCATAGCATTGCTCCACCGTAAAGCTTCATGGATCACTGAGGAAAGGCGTCCATAATTAGTTGGCAATCATGATTGGATCAATTGACACCTCTGGGTTTTGATAGGTGGCAATGTCCAATTCTGAGTGGATAATGGAGAGGTAATCTGCCCTGAGGTAGATCCCCATCACTACCGACACCCCTCCAACCCCGACTCTGTTAACAACAGATAATGAGATTATAGCTTGTCCCATGGCTGATCGAATTAAGACTGCATCAAGGACGTGGATCATTTTAGGTTATAGTGTGCCATTAGACTCCGCTGATATTGACAAGGTAATGCCAAACAATTCTTTTGGTTAGAGCGTCGAGAGAAATATTATATAAAATGACTTCTGAAATGTTTAAATATTTATCTTTCAGTTACATAAGAATAAAAAAGCCATAAACACTTGCACTGCACTTAACGACAGGGAGAAAGACAGCAATGTCTTCTATGTGAGACAAAAAGGTATGTACTATGTAAAAGATTTAACCTGATCCTCTTCTAGCTGCCCTCTGTCCTGACATGATATGCTTCTGTTCTTTCAGCTCCTGAGCGAAAGTGGTCCTCTATAAAAAGCTTATTTTAATATAAACTCTTAAGGAATTAAGAGCAACTTAAGCACTGGACAGATGATAGATTCTCTCATTTTGACACCAATTTTCAGTGAATGTCAAAGACAGCATGACATATTCATCACTTTTGGGATTGCCATATTCTGATTAGCTGTATGTACACAAGAAAACACCATTAAATGCATTAAACACAGTGTAAAAAAACAAAAACAGTGCATATAAACAATTGACCTCGTCAAAATGAAAAAATTCTGCAGATAAACACAACTACTGGCTTAGTTTTGAATGAGTGGACAATGAGTGTATGCAGTAAGATTTGTTGTGTGAAATTCATTTCTAAACAATGTAATTCCCTGTCAGCTGCAGGGGACAAAACTTACATAAAACTCCATCATCCATCACTATTATATCTGCAGCCTAAAGCTGTAAATTCACAATGCGGGCTTGTTAAATTTTCTGGGATCTATGATCTCACAGAAACATGACACACATAACGAAAACTGAAATGGAGCTAGAGACACCGGAGGAACTTGTGCTGTACATCAAGTGTAGTTTAAGTACATCTACAAATTAAAGCTTCTTGCTGATAAAGTGATGCCAAAGTTTTCACAGGCATGGTGCAGATCCAGCCAGAGCTAACTGAGAATCTCTGCTTCTGAATCTAAATGCTATAATTTTAACTGCCCACTGGAGCAGGAAGCAGAAAGGCATTAAATTCCCTTCTGTTGATTAGCTCTGGCATCTTTGGAAGACACACACACACACACACACACACACACACACACACACACACACACACGCATGTGCACACAGCAAGTCCATCTACAGCACGTCTTACCCACTTGCCTCAGAGTTATTGGACATCTGGAATCCAGGAGAAGGAATTTCTCTAGCTCTGCTCTTGTGACTTTGTAATTTACTGCAAAGATTTCAAGAAAACAAACAGAAAGTAAAACAGTGCAGTATCCTGTGCAGCTGTCATCTGTCTCAAAAGGTTGTTTTGCTACTTGGCTGACTGGATACTTTGCTAGTTACTGCTTAGCTTGCATTTAACTTGATCTGTCTCATTCACACCTTGCTTCTTGTATTGTAATAACTTCAAAGATTTAACTTGCATAAATATCTTCAAGGCTGCCAAGAACAGCTACTTTATATTTTACATGATATGAAACATTCAAGACACTTTTTTTGTTCCAGTTAGTTAGGGTTTGATTGAGAGAGGACCCAAATGCAGAGGCACGTGAAGTGAGCGAAAGACAAACCTATATTGGTGATTACAAAAATATAATCTAAAAAAAATATACAAAGCCAGGACAAATGTACATTACATGAACCCAGGAAAATTACAGATAATTAGTCAAGATATTTAGTTTGCTATAATGAATTGTAGTTAATACAGTGTGTCATATTTCAAAGGCTGAAATATCAAATATCTGGCATTATTGCTGGTCGTCTAGTGATCAAAATACTAATTATCCAATACTACAACCAATCTATAGATCAAATAATATTTCTAGTTCTAAGAATTTTACACAAGCAAGTACTTTAAGGCCAAGCTTAAGAAAGACATTTAACAATATCAGTTAAACTTTCATTTATATGCATTATATGCAGTATAGCTAATCTTATTCAGAGCTGTGAAACTGATAATCACGAATAAAAAAAATAAATACATGTTTTGGATCAAAAGGTGGTACCAAATCTTCTTAACTTTGTCATCATTACTCACCAAGCTATATACAGTATAGTTTACAATATTTTGGAATCTGAGGACAATTAAGATATTTAAGGAATCTTCTGATTCATTAAATTAAGAAACTAATTGTTGATCATTCATGTTGTCTAAAGACTTTTCATCAAGTAATGTTTCAAAAAAAGTTTGATATGACTGCCTTTTTCAACTGATAACTTTTTGCATGTAGTGACATGATGTGAAGAGTGAAGAGAGAGCAGAAGATTTTTTTGAGTGGGATTTCAGGGTACTCTCATGTTCAAATCTCCCTTGTGGTGTGCACACTAATGAGCACTCTACTGCAGGCAAGAAGCCTTCAACGCATTAGGAGGTAGTAACACCGTCAGTTTAGTTTTCATTATTCAGCACCAAAAATGTCCGAGATATCGCTACCAAAATGGTTACGCTTTCAGCACAGCTCATTTGCCTGCATGTAGGTGCCAAGATATCATAAAATGTGCCACTATGTTTGCATGAATCTTTGTGTATGGAGAAATTTGTTACACATTAGCTAAAGGTGCAAACATGTGCAAAACTAAAACATTTAAACTGATACCAGAGTGAAACGCATCACTGCCACATGCATCCTGCCTCATTTAAATCTATGAATGTTGAATATAGACCCAATTTAAATGATTCTGAATTTTATTTAAGTTCTCCTCAATGCAGAAGAAATATTCAGCAGCCTCAGATTTAAGATGTAGAATCAAAGACAGTCGTTATCCAAAAAAGCAATGTATGACATATTAAGAAAGCAATGCATTAGGTTGCCTAATAACTACTTCAATCCATCCATTCATTCACTTATCCTTTTTCAGGGTCGCGGGGGGGCCGGAGACTATCCCAGCTGTCTTAGGGCAAGAGGCAGGGTACACCCTGGACAGGTCACCAGTCTGTCACAGAGCCAAGGACAACCAGTCGCACTCACATTCACTCCCGCAGTCATACCTATGGGCAATTTAGTGTTAACAATTAACTGCATGTCTTTGGATGGTGGGAGGAAGCCAGAGCACCCGGAGAGAACCCACGCAAACATGGGGAGAACATGCAAACTCCACAGAGAAAGAGCCCAGCCTGATGGTGGAATTGAACTCAGGACCTTCTTGCTGTGAGGCAACACAGCTAACCACCATGCCACCCGAGTAGAGTAGAGTAGAGTAGACCGAAAGAACGAGATCGCGGATACAAGCGGCAGAAATGGGCTTCCTCCAAAGGGTGGCTGGCATCTCCCTTAGAGATAGGGTGAGAAGTTCAGCCATCTGGGAGGGGCTCAGAGTTGAGCCTCCGCTCCTCCTCCACATCGAAAGGAGCCAGTTGAGGTGGTTCGGGCATCTGACCAGGGCGCCTCCTGGGTGAGGTGTTCCGGGCATGTCCCACCGGGAGGAGGCCCTGGGGCAGACCCAGGACACACTGGAGAGATTATATCTCTCGGCTGGCCTGGGAACGCCTCGGTGTTCCCCCGGACAAGCTGGAGGAGGTGGCTGGGGAGAGGGAGGTCTGGGCTTCTCTGCTTAGGCTGCTGCCCCCGCGACCTGGCCCCAGATAAGCGGGAGAAGATGGATGGATGGATGGAAAATATATTACTTGTATAAAGCAAACCTTCATACTACTTGTTACATTACTTTTGTTACTTCTGCAGCATGGTCTGAGTTACATGTTGTAATGTTTACCATTTTCAAACTTAAGTCAGCTAACTGTGGCACAAATATCTAATATTTTATATATATTCACCATCAAGCAGATACATTAAGAACTTCTGTAACACAAGTTAAATGAGTCTTCATTTAGTAACTGTTATTGTGATTACTGAATTTACTACAGTAATGCTTTATGTGACTGAAATAATAATATACAGAAAAAATGCAATGTGATAACAGTAATATGTTACAAAGTAACAAAGTAAGGCATTACACCCAGCACAACCATGGGTTGTATTTTCACTCATTTTTCTGGACTTTCCTCAAACCCAGAAAAATTGTATACTACATAAAAAAAAATATATATATGCATTTTTTTATATCACTGAACATTTGAAAACATTTCTGCGAGATATTACTTTTAGCTTGCAGCTGTATTTGCTGGAAAATAACTATGGACAACTGAGAAGGGCCTCCATACACAACACACGTAATTCACCGATTACCTCTACAAAAGGTGACTGGATGTCAAAGGTCAGAACGTGCAATGCACAGAGAAACTTCCAAAAACTCAAGAGTTATATCTCAATCTTTATAGACCTCAGTCAGTATGTTGAATGTTAAAGTTCATAACAAAAAAAATAAATAAATGCCTTGGTATATAGCTTGGACAAAGTTACAGCTTGGTTGGTTCTTTGCACTGCGAAAGCCTCTGCTCTCCAAAAAGAATATGGCAGGTCATGCAAAGGGACAACAACCCCAAACACACCAGCAAATACAGAAAAGCTGAAAAAGAAAAGAATTAAGTTGTTGCACTGGACCTGTCACACTCCTATTGAACTGCAAATGCCACAATCTAAGGAAGCATTACACAGTAAGATATACTGAAAAAACAGCCATTCAGTAAGTCTTACAGTAGCCGAAACCTCAGTCTAAGTCTTGCCTCTAGGTAGCTTTTCCATTTTTTTCAAGTAGCACATACAAGCTTTAAAGCAGCCTCAAGGAGAGAAGCAGCATCTCAAACAAGCCTGATGTGAGCTGGAGTGAAAGTGACACAGTGAGGTCAGTGTGTGCCCTGTGGTGTCACCTGTTCCCACCTGACACACAAACTGGTACAAGCTCAGAAACCAGCTGCTGAGTCAGCTGGGAAGGGGAGTAGTGAGATTTGAGGCAGCAGACCGAGGTGACAGATCAAGTGATGGAAGCCAGATGAAGAGGAGGTAAAATAATGTTAAGTGTTTAGGGCAGGTGGAAAGGACATCAGAGAGGGAGAAAGAAGAAGAAACAAGGTAAGACAGAAGTGGAGAGAGCAACGCAGCGAAAGATAGTAGAAATTATTATTCAGTATAGTGGACAGGAAAAGGGTGACAGAAATGGAAAATAAAAATAATATGATGTAATAGAGTAAGTGTTAACAGAGAGAGAAAAAAAAAAGGCACAAGAGACCTTACCTTGTTATGTCGCCTTCTGTCACATGTTGAAGGGTGTTTTTGTACCATGAGAGAGTGTAATGTAATTAAAAAACAAGTTCACACTTTTGATGCTTTGATTCTGATATCAAATTAAGCTCAGGGGCATCTTCATTCCTGGGTTTAGCCTTTAAGGCAGCTTTTCTTCTCCTTTACCTACTTTGCAGGTCAGAACTGTAACTTTGATCCTCATACAGCCATTTTTATACCCGCAATCTGTCTGACATTAGACCGTTCAATCAACTCAGTGATGGTGTTTTTGGCCAATCACAATCATGATGTTGACAGCAAAACAAACTGTCTGGTAGCAAGTCTTGCTAGCAAATAGCTTGTTTTTTTTGTTTTTTTATTCTCTCTCTCTGCCAGCAGTCTATTTTTCACATTAAGGGAAGCATTTGAGGTTACACAAAGAAGAGGTTTTTGTTCGCAGTGTAGAAAAAAACCAAAAAACAATACAGAGGCATTATTGGTGGACTTGGTGGAGCATTTTAATTGCATGTCACTTTGCGCGGATTTGTGCAGACAGTAAAATTTACTTAGATGCATGTA
>VVHJ01009698.1:6106-16559 GCA_015107715.1 Tylochromis polylepis | reverse complement strand
CACACACACACACACACACACACACACACACACACACACACACACACACACACACTGATCCCCTTCTCTTGGTGTGCCTGCACATCTCTTTCCTGGACCCCAGTCCTTGCTCTAATCCCCTGGACTCGATGCTGAGGCTGCAGGCTGGTAATTGACCAAATCCCCTTCTGCTACCTTCAACCCATACCTCTCCTATGATGTCAAGTGCTCCTTGACAGTACACATGCAGACAGACACGTGCTTATAATACAAATAGACATATCCATACATGCATGCAAATAAAACCAATACAAAATGCCTCAACATTCAGATTTTATTTTATCAGCTGTCAGAGTGAACACCATTTTCTTGGCTTGCAGTAAAGGATTATTTCTTTCTCCAAGGTTTTCAGTTAATGAAGTATCGGCATTTTCAGCTGGTATGGCTTAGGTCTGTTTTCTGCCTCTTTTTCTGTAATAAGTTCCTTTTTATATCTCCATTCTCAAAACTGTCACTGAAAAACATCCACATTTGATCGCTGATTTCATTAAATGCTTTGTTTTCTCCTTCCAAAACACTAGAGTGCTCCCCGATTTGCCATTAGAGAGCTCCGGCAAGAATAATGTGTAATTTTAGTCTGCCACCGAAACTGCCGGAGGTGTCACTCAAGAGCAAAACATTGACGCTAAATGCTAGATAGGAATTGAAATGTTTTCCTTTCTTGGAAAATTGAGATTACATACGCTGATAGATGATAAAATGGGCAAACCCAAGAGATATTCAAACATTATCCAAGCTTCGGTACTAAAATGTTTTTTATCCAAGTGGACAAAAGTAAGGAAAATAATATCTAATTAAGGCATTTTTATGTTTTATATTTAGCATACAAACAAAACATCCATAAGCAGATATTATTACTACAATAATCAGACGCACTGTGCGCGGCTTAAAATATAGCTTAACAATATTGTGTAACACCTTCTTTGAGACTAACCCTGGTCAGTGTAATGTGTGCAGGTTTTATTTCCAGTGGGTTTGTAAGATGTGTAATATGCGTATGATTAACACATTCAATTAGTTGCTCTGTTGGATATATCCTATAGTCTTTCTGTTCATTTCAAAATAGTTACGGAAGACACCTGATAGGAGCAATGAAAGTCTTTTTTTTTTATGAAGGCCTGCTGCAGACTTATTAAAATGTCCAGCCAATCCCACAAAGGCCATAAAAGTCTGAAAGCAAGAACACAGATAAAGAGGAATGGAATAGGATGAAGTGGATGTATTTAAAAGGGAAAGGATTTGGCACATTGAGACTTGTCTGTGCATAAGTGTAAAATAACAATATAAAGGACACGTTGAAGGCTTTCCTGTGTCCAACAAAGCAGCAACATTTCAGTGTGCTTTGCTGCTTCATAAGGGGTTAAGAAGAGCACTTTGTAAACACTAGAGTGGCCTGCTATCAAGGCCTCCTTTCTGTTCCTTTATGATTAGTGTGCTTGTTGTGTTAGATGTGATTAGACTAATACTGTAATGTTCTACCCAAGTTAATGGTCTGTGGTTACTGTTGCCAAGCCCTGCTGCTTGATTAAATTATTCGCTTAATATTAGTATTATATGATTAATCTACCAATTAATCGGCAGGGTCAAAGTGATTGTAACTGAGACTTTTTGCAACTGCAACTAATGCCAACTGATGGTGGAAATATTTGGTATTCACCCAAAGAGGACTTGATACTGAAATCTCAATGCGCTTCCATATCTTTGCCTTCGAATAATGCATTAGAATAAAATGACAGAATCAAAAGTGGATTGTATAATGATATGATATAGATGTAGTCTCCGTTACTGTGGATCCAGTCTACTCAGTCCATTTTGTGACCACTTGTATCCTAACACCCTCATGTTTCATTGTGGATTTGACGCACTGTGGAAGCTTCCTCTATCCAGTTTATTTCCCTGCAAAGAGCTTATGGTTAACGTTATAAATCATAAACATTTCTTCATTCTATATGGAATTTGTTTTTTTCTGGGTTTATTTGAAAACATGACAGATCTTCAATGTGGTCTCAGACTTTTGGAACCACTTTGGTGGTATATCAGCATCAGAGACGGGAGAAACACCCTTCAACCATGTCATGAGTATTCATGTTGCATAGTTTCCACCAGAGGACACTCTGCTACTTCCATGTTGGCAACATGTACTTGAAGTGCCACAAACACACCAACCATCTTACCTGTGCAGAGTCAGGTTTAAGTAATCCACAACTTGTGACAATAAAGCAAGAATATTTTTAAACCGCATTAAAATATCTTAGCAAGAATTCACAAATAACTGCACATAACAAATGATGGGGAAATCTGTTTATGTTTTGCGTCTAAAAGAAAAGAGTTCTGGCTGTTGTATCAGATTTTTAAATCACCAATTATTGTTTTTTTATCTTAAAAATCTTACATTGGTTGGGCTCTAGTATTAAACAATCTTTTTCTAATGAAGAAGCTTAACTGGTGCTTTTTGTACATGAGGGAGTAAACTGGTTTATAGATCGGCTTTTATTGTGCCTACTCTGAGAATGTTTCAGTGGTGTATGCAAAAACAAGTTTGGTTTGAATAGATGAACACATCAGTTATTACCACTGGATGGATGGAGTCTTTCCGTTTGTATGTTCTCCCCATGTCTTTGCGGGTTTTGTCCAGGTTAGGTTAATTGGTGAGTCTAAATCGGCCATAGGCATGAATGTGAGTGTGAATGGTTTTTCTGTTTCAGCCCTGCAGAAACTAGTGACCCTTCAGTGGTGTATCTTGCCTCTTGCCCTATCACAGCAGCAAAGGGGTCCAGTCCAACTGTGACCCTGATTTGGATAAGTGGATGATGGATGGATGGATGGCGTGCCAATCTAAAACATCATTTAAACACTAAAACTTATAGATACCATTCAGTATTGATCATACCTTTCCAGATGTGCAAGCTGGCAATTACATAGGCACTAATGGAAGATCCATACTTTTGAACTGAATGCTGATAAAAAGACAAATTGTCCGTCTCCACTTTAGTCTGGAGGATGTAGAGTCTACGTCTACAAAAATCTTTTCAAATCCTAATTTACAGTTTTCTGCTTTGCCACCGTCCATTTTAAATGAGCTTTGACCAAGAGAATAAGGCGGTGTTTCTGGATCATTCTCATACCTTCTTCTTTGCTGCCTTGTTCCTGAGCCCACGCAGCAAGTTCCATGACAGAATCATGCTGGTATTCAAAAACAGGCATGTACTGATTTTCTGCCTTGTCTCTTGTACGGAGAGATTTCTTCAGATTCTCTAAATCTTTTGATGATATTATGAACTGTAGAGGATGAGATGTTCTAAATCTTCATGTTCAACGTTTTTCTGAAATTCCACAGTTTATAGATGCAGGTTTTGGCAGACTCCCCATCTTTATTTCTGAGACACTCTCTGTGATGATCTTTTTGTGCCCAATCATGTTCCTGACCTGTTGCCAGTCCGCCTAATTAGTCACAAAACATTGCTCCAGCTGTTTCTTTTCAGTACCACTTAGGTTTCTAGCCCTTTTGTTGACCCCATCTCAACTTTTCTGAGATGTGTTGGTGCCATCAAATTCAAAATGAATGATGTTTTTCATGAAACAGTAACATGGCTCAGTTTAAACATTTGATACATTTTCTGTGTTTTACTGCAAATTAAATATAAGCTTATGAGACTTGCAAATTATTGCATGCTGATTTTATTTACATTTTAAACAGTGTCTTAAGTATTTAAGGAACTGTGGCTGTACATTGATCTTACTTGGTAGTATGCATTCATATGCATCAAAAGTTCATGTTTTACTTTGCAACCTTAATCACTGAACATGCCAAGTTGCTTAAAAATGAATGCTACAATTTGAATGTAAGGCAATAAATTTTTAGACAGAAAACCTTTATTTATTTATTTTTTGTAGTGATGTTTTTTTTTTTGTATCCCTACTCATTTTGAGCTCCATTGAAAGTTAGTTTGAAGCCAAAATTTCATAGAAAGTTGAACATAAAAGAAGTAAATATGCAAAAATGAAAGGGGCTTTGCTTTAAAAGTCTTCTTTAAACCGCCAGTCTGTGAATTTAACTTAGCAAGGGCCATAATGATTCTTTATGAGAAAGGTTCCTGTGAGAGTCAATTTACCAAGTTTACCCACAGTGTTTTCGTATTGTTGGTGCGTACATTCAAGAATGTAATGATTCAGCATATCTCTGGAGAGACCGCTGACTGACAGAGCTCCCTTTTTTTTTCAGTTTAGACCTTGCATAGCTGGATGGTTTCTCTCTTTTTTAAGACCTGTCACATGTAATGTCTGGCATTTAGGAGAGAAATGTGCAATACATATAAACAGGTTAGTACTGCTGTCACAATGAGTTCCAGAGTGGAGGGTGGCTTTACATGTGTCAACCTGAACTCTAGTGTCCTTGACTGCAAATAAATGTTTCAGCGTAAGGCATCTGAGATTCCCGAATGGTTCGCTTTCAGTTTCCGCAAGAAAACAACCACAACCATAATCAGAAAATGCTTTAAAAGTAGAAGTGTGCAAAAAAGTGTGTGTGTGTATATATATATATATGAGGTTTAGAAAAAAGTTGGAGTTATTTAAGCCTGATAAGCTTATCCTGAAGCCGCAAAAAAAGATGGTAGTACAGTGGGGTCGGGTGGGGGTAAGGGGTGCAGGGTAGAATCTGAATAATTAATACGTGGATGCAGGGCAGGAATTATAGGATAAGTGGAGTAGAGAAGGGATCCACCCAAATCTGCTAAAGCTGCCCACAGCAGAAAAAAGCAAACCCTCTCCTCACTGTAGCAACTAAAAAAAACCAACAACATGTACTTCTGTTTACTTGTCATCCATGCTTCATTTCATTGTCCAAGTGAGTATTTTCCTTTCAGAGAGACAAAATGTGCTCTCCTTCAGTGTTTTCAGACAAAAGACAATTCAGTCATTTTTTTTTAACAATATGATAATCCCTTCATGCTGCACTAAAGTGCCACTTCAACTGTTCTGTTGCATGATTTGCAGAACTCCCAAGAATCTTAAATAACAAAATAACACCTGTCTTGTGTGTCATTTCGGGCATTCTCCTAATTAACTGAATTACAAGCTTATTAAATGCTCTTTTTTCACCAAGTATCCCATGTTTTGAATGTATTATCATTAGCCCTTGTGTTCCTCAAGGATAAATCCTAGTTCTTCTTTCTGTTAATATGTAACCTCAGTTTTAAGAGAAAATGTGCAGTAAGTAAAAATCAAGTCATTTTTTTCTATAAAAATTATAATGATGTGAATGCATCTTAACTACCTTCGGAAAGTCATACAGCCTGGTTTCCTCTTTTACTGACGATTAGAACGATCACATTCTTCATTTTACCAGATCTCCTTGGTAGGAATCCTTTACACTCAGTACAGTCAACCCATCTCTCATTTATCATCTGAACCGGCTTACTGTGCAGAAATGATTAATTATAAAGAACAAGTAGGAGTAGGACAAGGAATGATTTTCTAATTTCAAAATAAAGTTAAGAAAGGGCCAGAATAAATGTCATGCCAGTAATTTTAATTTTTTCTCTATTTGTTTTAGGGAAGGGCAACAAAAGGTCACTGACTGGTGATTATTCTTCTACTGCTACTTCTGAACGTCATCAGACTTCTCAATACATGCTTTACCAAAAAGACAGTAAAAACGCTGATGACCCAGATTGGAATAAGATGAGTTTTCCTGACACTTGAGAATCAAGATGGATTCTATTTATATATTATGCATATAAGCCCTAAATTCAAGCAGCAACATAATGGGTCTTAAGAGCCAAGAGAAGGCTGTCTCACACAAAGCCTGAACACTGAACAGCCGTGCATGTTAATACTGGAATACTAGTAAGAATATTAATTAAGCAATGTGGAATCAAAGCCAGAAACATATAATAAAGAAACTAAGAAAAAATAACAGATGTCTATGTACATACAGAATTTGCATGAGCACTTCCTGTTCTTGTACTGTTTTACTCTGAATTTCCTCAGGAGGGCATTGTTGTAAAAATCTATACTCACACAGAGACTCTTTGTGTGGTGCAGCTGAATAAAGCATAACTACCTGTGGAAGCTGGGGCAGGCCTATAGCATGAGTTTGCCATCAGTGTAAGTTGTTTTTGTTTTTGCAAAAGGAATGAGTGTAAAATTAAATTAAAAGTGCATATCAGTTTTGACAGCCCCATCAGAGCTGAAAGGGAAGCTCTCACAGCTCATAGCCTATTCTGTTTGCACTTTTAATGTCACAGGCATACTAATATGCACATGCAATTTTTAAGTGGTTATTTTCTTTCACCAAAAGCAAATGCTTTTGATTAATCAGTGGAATGAAAAATGATTGTAAACTGGCATTGGGAATTGAGAGTGCAAATTATGCACACAGAGAAATAGCTATAATATCTTATTCATGGAAATGTTTGAGCAAGTATATAACTTACACAGCACCTCTTTTGTTCTCCGCTGACATAAATGCACAGACAACATGAAGGCCTTGTCCTCTGCCAAACAGCTTTATTTGATGTTCCCTTTTCATTTCTTTCTTTTTTGAAACACAGTCCTCACCCAAATCCCCTTCTGAGTCCCACTGCTCCTTTCTCTTTATATTATCTCCATCCCATGGTGCTTGTAAAGGGTCATTGTTGTTTTGATCTGATTCTGTAATTTGATATTTCTTGTGCAAACGCAGAAGGTGGTTACCAAAGTAGCCCAATATCTTTGATGACATTTAGAGTTGCAGTTATTAGTTTCGCTGTTGATTAGAGGCGTCAACAGAAACTTCAGTTCGCACTCACCCTGCTCTTCACCCCGTCTACCTGCTCCGTGGATTGCAGTTTCAAATAAGGGGCTCTAATGTTATTCCACTTGCCTCATTGCCTCTGCTTCTACGCTCCGGCGAGCACAAAACCACCCACTGCCCTGTGAGTTCTGAAAATTAGCAAGGGGCATATTTGAGGTGGAGTATGTTGCCCAGTGTAAAGTATTTACTGAAAGACTCTCACCACCTCTCTCTCACTGGATTTCCATTTCATTTGCAAGGAAAAAAAAATGTCTTTGTATTCTCTCTGGGAAATATGGTGGAATAGTAGAAATCAAGTCGTTTTTTTGATTCATCAACTAAATCTTGTTTTTTTTTTATTTTTTATTATTCAACATGCATTATGTGATTATACCAAATACGAGACTGTGTGAAAATGAGCTAATGACTTAACACCTTGTGTTCACTTTTTTGCAGAGAGTAAAGAGCAAACGCACCAAATGCACTCCAGACCATTGGCACCCTTAACTAGAGAGAATTATTTCAGTTCACCAAGCATCAGTAATATGCTAAAAACCTTTCACTACACAAATCATCTGCCCAATTAGGCCAATTTGAATATAAGACAGGTAGCTTTGATCATTGCCATGTAAAGAGGTTATTCAGAGGACAAGGTCACTGTGAGTAATTTCTCAAATGCTTGAAGAGAAATTTAAAACCGTGTAGCCCTAGATAGGAAAGATAACGACCAGCAAAAGGATTCTCTTTCTGCAGACCCTGATTTGTGCTATTACGTGCAGACCACTAATTAATGGTTATATTTTTATACAAATTAATAAAGTGAATTTCATAAGATGTTAGCCTGGTATCAGACTGGCAACCAGTCCAGACTTTGCCCCATCTTTTGCCCCATGACAGCTACAATTGGCTCTAGCCCCCACTTGACCCTTACATGGATAAGCAGAAGAAAATGAATGGATGGATGGATGGAATTGCTAGCTACACATCTCTTGTAGCGAACAGCTACACCAATGATAACTGGTCAAGTGTCTTGGCAAGTAAACAACGCTAATGTTAGATTATATTTTACTTGATAATGCACACATATTTGATTTGGATTTAAGAAAATCATCTGGTTAGTACTACAATATTGATATTTATCTATAACTATAAATTAATGTTAGGATTAGCTATAAGGTATTGTCAGACAACATATCTACATGTCTTGACTGTGATCATACGCAAGAACAGTGAGAGAGAGTTTGATAGGTGCTAGTGTGGGAAATGCTATAATGACTCATCAAGCAATGTTTTTTGATTCCAGAGTTCAAATATTAGCAAATTGAAGGTACTGGTCAAGCTGAATGAAATACAATTTTGAAACTGAAGCAGCTGCTGGCACACAAGGGAATGCTATCAATAACACACATTCTTGGCTTTGAAACCCCATCCTGAACTCCATCATATCTCCAGGAATGTAATCCTTCTGTCTAAAATGAGTACTGCATGCATTGTCTCATGACAGATGCAGCAGTCAAGTCCCTTTGCTTCACATGCACAAAATGCACCCAAGCATGAAAACAAGCTCCGTTCTGCTTCCCATCAGGAAAGCAGTGGACTTGAGATCACATAAGGCTCATGTTTGTGCAAAATGCACATAAAAAAATAAAAATAAAAAAAATTCACGGTGATGAAACGTGCTCCGAGTCACTACCACCTACTACTGCTGAGGCAGAGAACAGAAGAGACTCCCCCATGTTACCTTGTGTGTGCTGAAAAAGAGCATTTTTGTGCTGCTTAAAATCCACACTTTTTCAGCTGAAATGCTTTCAGAAATGCATTATCTTTTCAAATGTGTACTTAAAAAAAATAGAAGAAATGTAATATAAGAAATTAAGAAAAAAAAAACTTTAACTTGCAAGTGAAGTCTATTGTAAATCAGTTTACTACTTTGATTCAGAAATGGAAATTCATTAGCCATTAAGTGAACAATCATAAAGTGAACGCTGTAATTCATGAAGGTGAATCATCTCACATTTGCTATATTTCACTATTAAACTGGCACGTAGTGCAGGGTTAACAGGAGGTGAGTGGGAAGAAAAGTTTTGAAAAGAGTGTGAATATCTACTGATTATCCATGACTGAAATAGTCTTAGGTGGAAGGAGAGAGCAGTCAGAGAATTGTACATGTTAGGGCCAGGTGGGGCTTCATTACAAAGCTGAAGACTTCAGTAAAACATTCTGTGATCTCACCTCATGTGTGGGAGGAACACGTCTGTATCCAGAACTGTGCTCTTTCATCTTTTGTTACTATGTGTTATTACACCTGCATGGTACCACATCGAGAACCATACCTGGGTGCAGCCTTATAAAGAAATGTGTGAAGCTTCAGCTGGCAACTGTGACAGTTAATTATGCAACTCTTCTGTGATGTGAAATCAATTACCTGCATACAAAAGTCTAAAGATTTTTATTACACGCCAAGCAAATGATTCAGAAAAAGCATCCAGCATTGCAGGGGCCAGGTTTCCGTAGCTGCAGCACTTAAATAAATTTTATTAAAAATAAAATAAAATGAAAGGATAAACTTTTTTTTTTTTAATTTGAATTTGGAATTTTCACCTACCTTGACAAAGAAGCTTTCTAATTATTTTCCTTAGCCAGCTAGCTGACTTTACGTTTCATTTGGTCACACTACCAAAATGTGTGTTTTTTAAATTTTGAATTGTTTTAAGGTAAGATTTGGACTTGCATATTCGACTGTACTTTAAAGCAGTCATACTACTTGATGTCCCAGAGCAGAGGCTGAACACACAGCACACTGTGCAAGAATATTAGTCATTAGATGCTGTACAGAGTATAGTGTTTCCTTTTTGTACTGTGTTTTGAAATTCTAGTTAAACGAGACAGGCTGAAAATAAAATGGCCAGAACTCGATATAAAACGTCTTATAAAAAAATTATTTAGAATGTGATAAAATGTGCCCTCTTCAATTAATGAAGATGAGCAGAGAAATAATTCATTTCTCTCCTTTTTGGGCAGTTCTTTGTTACAAAAAGTGAAATAACAACAGTGTTAACAAGAAGCATTCAAAGAGTGCAAACAAAAAGGCAGCTCGCTCAGTGTTTACTTTTAATGGAATAGCATTGCATTTTGTATATATTAATTTTTGTTTTCTTTGTTCTTTTTAAAAGTACGTAAAGAAGTTTGTAGTGCAGTTCAAATCAGATAAGGGTAGCATGACAGATGTTTACTTTGATTAAGCAAACATTATGTCTGAGTATGAAATGAATGATAGGTATTAATTTGTAAATAACTGGACACAAATAACTTCAGCTTATTAAATATTATTATTATTATTATTACCACAGTATATACTTCTAACTAACTAGGCAGCTCACTGTCTGTCTCTTGGCAATACTTTCTTTAAAGACAAGACATATTTGGGATCAACTTGAAAGACAGGCAGATGTGGAATGTAAAAGTGAGGTCAGATGTGACATGATACTTAGATGCAAACTATAATGTGATATCTAGAATCGCCATATTCCAGTGACCATCCATCCAGTCTCTTTTCAGAGTCACGGGGGGGGGGGGGGGGGGGGGGGGGGGGGCACCCCCCAGCCCCCCCGGGGGGGGGGGGGGGGGGGCGCGGCGCGG